>JANHFT010000223.1:405194-417750 GCA_032467955.1 Pseudoxenodon macrops | reverse complement strand
AGAGAAAGCTAACTAAGAACAGCAGATTAAATATACCTGATGATGGCAAATGAGATTTTGCCGAAACGTTGTGCTAAATATATATATATATAAATATACATACATGAGTGCCTGTGTGTGTATGTGTGTGTGTGAATATGTAATGTATAATAGGTAATAGGTAATATGTAATAGTAAAGGTAAAGGAGTTCCTGAAAATTTTACTCCACTAGTCATTAACCATAGGAGGCTGTGTTCATCTCCATTTCAAGGCCATTGAACAAGCACTGTCTGAAGACATTTCTGTAGTCATATAGCCAGCATGACATCACCAAGTGCTGTTTCCTTCCCATTGTAGTGGTACCTATTTAACTATTCGCATTTGTGTGCCTTTGAACTGCTAGGTTGGCAGGAGCTGAGGTGAGGACAGGAGCTCACTCTGTCACATTGCGCTCAGGTCTTGAACTTGGGTTGCTGGCTTTCCAGCCGATAAGCCCAGCATCTTAACCACTGAGCCACCACGTATATGTATAAATGTATATATATGACAGTTTAGTACCAGTAACTCTGTTATATGGCATAAAATAACCCCAGGACATTAGGACAAAGAAATTACTTAATAATACCTAATGGAAGTATTTATGATTCTTACCCACTGTTGTACTTCAATAAGTTCCACCCTTGCTGTTTATAGCATCTTCTAGAGTCATCCAACATTTGTTGGGCCAAAGTAACATTAATGCAGACAGGCCTGATATTTCTTCTATGTTGGCTGGGCGATGCTATAAAATGTTATAACTAGTGCAGAAATGACCTTTGAGGAATAAAGGGTGGTGGTGATTCAGTTTTTCAATTGAACAGAACTTGACTTTTTTTGCCTATGCAGGAATATCATTATTAAGCTTTCCGTGAAGAAACTTTTTAATATTCACTTACATGAGGTTTTATAGCTCTTTTTTGAACACATAACCAGTAGCGATTTGTCTTCTTTTTCTGACAGCTTCACAAAATAGGAGATTAAAATGTCACATCCATCTGGCTTTATAATATAAAGTGATAGACACCTTTGACCTGTATGAGAAATGGCAGCATCCCAGTGAAGATACATGAAAGCAGGCACAAATTTATATAGATATTTAAAGAGTACAAAAATGCAGGATTAAGATTTTTTTCCCCAAATTCCAAGATATTTTTATTCTACCGCCCCTATGAACTGGGGAACTCTGCTTTATCAATTACTCTTTCAAATTAATTGGGCAGGAATTTTATGGTCTTTATCACAATTAACATCAAGGCTTCTTGACAGATTTCATTTAAAATATGCATTTGCCCAGTCAAAACAACCAAATATACTCAATTCCCAGCTATAAGCTTTCAAAGAGTCAAAGGAGGTTTTTTCAATCTTCCCAAATAATCAAGTCTTGGATGCATCTAGATGTTGCCTCTTAAATGCAAGGTTAGTTTATCCATGATAGAGTTTAAGACAAATGAGTAGATCCCCAGCATAAGACACTCCAATTCCACAGGAACAGCTGCCCAGGCTATTGGATGGGACCCTAAAGAAGTTAATATCTAAGAATAGCATCCAAATGATAGTACAGTAGCCTTCAGCTTATGGTCAGTTGCTTAATGACTATGTGAAGCTACAATGGACTTCTCAAAAGTTACCTAAAGCCCATTTATGAATTAATGACAACCACACACACAACCCTGCATGGTCACATTATTTCATTTTGAATGTAAATGGCTCATCTTTATGGCCATTTTCAGAGTCCCATGGTCATATGGCCATGTTACGTGACATGTTTTCCTGCTTTCTGCCATTTACTTTTGATTTCTGCCAAAAAAAAATCTCCACTGGGGAAAATTAACTTAATAACTGTTGTGTTCATTGAACAACTACCACAACAATGTCAAAAAAATTGGGGTCTGCTCATGTAATATTTTAATTTACAACCGCAATGATTTAACAACTATAATTAGAGGCTAAATTACAGGCATAAGTCAAGGACTATTTGCATTTGCCTGTCAGATGGCTAGTAAGGGATAGCTTGCCAAATAACAGGAGGCAAGGTCAGAAATGGATCCAGCAGCATTTACAGAGCAGTGAACCAGTTTGTTTCCTGAAACTATAAAACTGATAAAAATGCCTATATACTCAAAGGCTCCAAGGATTGCCCAAGAATCCATAAGAGCATTAAATGTCAATTAAAAGAATGGCAATGTGGCTCTGACCTTTGTAATTTCCCTGTTCCACACAGGGCTTCTTTCTTTGCTAGTGGCAATTGGGAGAGAAAGAATTATGTGGCTGCATTTCACAAGAACCCATGGAGGAAGTATCTTCTCTGTATGCCCACCCAAGCGTACATAATATGAAGGCCCACCAAGTGGTCATTATGGAGCCTTTGAGAATTGTAGTCATCATGAGACTTCAATGAGCAACAATACTGCAAGTAAAGCAGCCATTTAGATGGTTGGAATTGCCTTAGCTGATAAATGTGACTTGGTGATGTGATGACTTTAGTGCATTAGTGGAGAATAGAAATAAAAAAAGTTTTGAGTGTTAATAATAATGGAAGTGTGGCTCCAGAGTGCAAAATCATGCATGTTACTATAACAGTGTGTATTGGTTTCAATCAATATTTTCCCTCCTTTGTTGCAATATAGTTTCCCTTAGTGATTATCCATCTGGGGAAAAGATGTTGGTCTCTCAAATATTGGAAAACAAATAAATATAAATGTAATTATATTGTTTATATTCCTCATTAGATACAGATTTAAAAACTGCAAAGGAGAAATTCTGCTCCTTTTGCGATTTTGCATTTGTTAACACTTTTTAAATGCATACAATTAACTGGAACATTACTATCAACAGCTCTATATAGGTCCAGTTTAGCACTTCTACAGTGGAAGAAGATATAGAGAACAAAGCAGGAAAATTTAATAAATAAATGAAATAAAAAGTAACTTCCATCTCTAAACATTGTTCGGCAACGTGTAAGCTTCCATGGTTTTAATCAGTAAATTAATCAATTAAAGGTTTTGTATTTTGCCAAGGCCAGTGGTTAGTTTAATTTAGTTTAAATTCTATTGTGTAATTCGATTGTATTAGCGGCTTCTATCTAAAATGAATAGTTGCTCTTATTTCCTATATTACTTTGCTGATGATTTAATATCTCCCAAAAATATTGCTCTTGAACTTTAATTAATGTAGAAATGTATTTCCATTTAATACATTTATTAAACTACCAAATCCAGAGGGAGTTTTTTGCATCAAAAGCATCAGTTACTACTTCAAAATGTGTATAGCAAGCCACACTGAATAGTTCTAATATCCTTCCATTTAGAATCCAGATTCAGAATAATTGAAGAATGTTAAAACTAGGCACAAAATATTTTTGACATTTTTTAACCAAATAATACACCTAACAAAATTGGGTGGATCAATTGTCCCTCAACCCAACAATTTCTAAGACGCAGAGCTTCCCTGAGATGGCAACAACAGTACCACAACTGAAAAGAGGAGTTTCCACAAACTCTGCAAACAATGAGACAAATGAAAGATAGGACTTTCATATCCCCCCCAACCCACTTTCTAATAAAATCAATGCAAGAACTTCAAAAAAACATCCATGGATGTTCTCTGATCTTGTCTTTGCCTTTGAAAACATTTTTTTACCTAATTGTTTTTCATTCATCTGAAAAGCAGCTGATAGGAAAAATGGAGGAGACTTTCTCTGGTTGGTACAGAAAAATACAGATCATTAGAGGAAAATGAGATTTCTCTGTATATTCCACTAAAACCAATCTGTTGTCAACAGGAGATTGGGGTAGGTGGGGACTTTGCCACAAACATTCAAAACTATATATTGGTTCATGATTTTATGGTGTCTAACTAGCTATGAATATATTGTGGACAGCCAAGAAAACAAACCAATGGATCATCAAATCAAATCAACACAGAGTTCTCATTCAAGGCACAAATGACCAGACTCATATTATTCTATTTAGGACACATTAAGCAAAGACCCAGCTCTCTTGAAAAGCCTGTAATGATGGAAAAGGTGGAAGGAAAGAGAAGAAGAAGACAAACAACAGCAAGGTGGATGGACTTAGTTACAATGGAGATGATTGCACAATTGGAAGACTTGAAATATCAGATTAGGGACAGATCGTCATGGAGAAAATCTACATGGTTGCTAGGCATCAAAAGTTACTTATGATGGCACATAATCAATCAATCAAAGCTTGCAGTGGAAAAGTACTATATGAAGAACAATAGTCAACTGATTGGAGTCTGTGTAGAGAGTTGTTTCACATTCCACTGAATTGTCCACTGTACCATACACTCTGCTATGATTTAATATCTCATTAATCACTCCAACTGCATTGTGGAAAACGCATCTTTTTATTGCTTGATCATCATTGCAGTAAGGAAAGGGGCACAATCAGTTTTATTGGATTATCGCACATTAGAATATGTTAGCTACATCCTTCTTTTTTAATATTTTAGTTCAACAGTTGATGCTGGTGTTTTATTTTGTATTTCGGTCTATGAGCAATTAATAAATGTTGGACTTACTCACAGTTGAAGGCCAAAAGCAGATATGATGCTGAAGATTCAGTCAGGCTTCACACTAGTTTTGCTTGATAGGATCTGTCTGTAGATTTCTGAGTTTGATTAGATCAGGAGATCAGGAAAATAAATGTTCAGACTTCTTCCTTAGGCCATTTTTTTAGTCTTAAAATCCTTCTTTACTATTCACATTCACACAGATGCTACCACAAATGTTGGTGAGGGAAGCTACAAGAAGTTGCACTTTCTGTTACAGTGATGCTGTATTTTGTGTTTCTCTACTTTCTTCTCATTGGTTAAAATAGAAAAAAATAGAGCTGAAAGGGACCTTGGAGGTCTTCTAGTCCAGCCCCTGCTCTGGCAGGAGACCCTATACCATTTCAGGCAAGTGGCCATCCAGTCTCTTCTTAAAAACCTCCAGTGATGAAGCTCCCACGATCTCTGAAGGCAACTTCTGTTCCACCAGTTAATTGTCCACACTGTCAGGAAGTTTCTCCTTAATTCCAGGTTGCTTCTCTCTTTGATTAGTTTCCAACCATTGTTGGAATAGATGGATCACATCTAATATGGGTCACATCTAATACGATTACCACTCATAAGATTGCAGCTTTGTTTTTCTGTACCTATCAATTATCATAAATATCTCAAATGGACCACAGGTTTTTTTTAACTGCAGCTTTGTAACAAAGCAGTGCCTTGGTGGGGGAACATGTTCTAACTACTCTTTGTACTATTTCTCCCAGACCTGATGGGGTCTCTCTCATTCAATGCCTTTTTTAATCAATAAAAGATTTAATTTCCTCCTGTTGGTGGAAACATGGTCTTTCTGCAGCCAATTAAAGCCAAAGACAACCTGATAATGTTAAAACAGTAACAAGCTTTGCCTCCCATTTTCAATTTAGACCTAGTTATTCCTGCTACAGCCAGGACATTAGGGAGGTCCATTATTTGCTTGAGTAATTGCTGGGGACAGGCCAGAGCAATTTATGTGCAAGCAAAACTATCACTGCTAGAGCACCAATCTATGAACCTCAAGGCACACATTACACATTTCTTTTCTTTTTTTTAAATCAGAAATGGGGGAGGCAATGGCCAAGGATGTTTGTTTTCTTTTCAGAAGCTGCGCAAAGTTGTAAAGGCCATCAGTTCTAACCGATTCTGCCGGTGTTAATTTTAATTCTGATACAAAAAGGCGCTTCTGCTGTTTTTCTGGGGAATTGGTCTCATTGAACTCAATTGGACAGGCATGAATTCTCCTGAACTGTGCAAACAGCAGTTTATTCAAACTTTGTATTGGAGGCAGAAGTGTTCTGCAAACATTTTGAGTGGCCAGGAAAAAGAGCAATGGGGAGGGTGTTTGTAATTCTCTACAAGGAAGCTATAAACATATATACACCTACCTTGAAATAAGCTATTCCCATTTCCAAACTAGTGATTGATAAGAGTGTGTCATCCAACCATCACTCAGCAGTAGCAGGGACAGGATTTATATTGCAATCGTAAAGTCTGGGTGAGGAAATGGCCTTAATGTAGTGTAGTAATGGCTTACATCTAAAGAGGCACACTTACATATTTATTTATTGCACTCATATAGCGCCAAATCTGAAGTGTCTCAGTTTTGAAAATAGGGCTATGCAACAACCGAATGAGTTGTGCTCAGAGCATTCGTGGCACCTATCATGGATACCTTGATCCAGTGTTTTCTCAAACCTGGCAGCTTTAAGATGTGTGGACTTTCAGAATTACTCAGCCAGCTATGCAGGCTGGAGAATTGAACTCCACAGAGAAACATTGTCTAAATCCAAACAGCTTGTTCTTGCACATGTCAGTAGCAAAAAAAGCTGGTGTCGCCTGCATCATCATCTTCTTTTAACGACCCCATAATCCCTTGCTGGGTGGAGTCTGGGCAACTGAAAGGAGCTAGCAGAGTGCTTTAATGGCTGGATGCCTTTCCTCTTGCCAATACAGAGTTTTGTTCAGCAGATTTATTCTCAGTGTGCCCAGAGAGAGAGAAATATCTGCCTCTACATAGGATCGAACTCACAGCCTCCTGATTGAGAGGCGAGAGCTGTACCTCTAGGCCACCACACCACTCCCTGGTGTCCCCTGTGTGCTGGGTTGCAAATATCATTTTGCCCATTGACTCTGGATCTCTTTATAATCTGAGGGAAGTCGCCCCTCCTAAAAGAATGAAATATGTTGAGAAATATTTAAAAAGGCTGATTATTTTTTCCCCAAAGGAGAAACATGTTTCAAAAGACAGAAACTCAAGACCTTCAGCTCCAGGGTGATGGGATTAAGACATGACCCTCCAGGACATAATAGGATTATCTAGCAGCAGGGCTCACACTGCATTACAAAATCACCTGGGGACATTGAATCATCCTCCAGGCTTTAACCAAACTTGACTCAGACAAACATGACCCCACATGGCCCCAAGGGAGTCTGACTACAGCCAATAGAATACATTCCTTGCACAGAAACAGGAAGCTCAAGGGCAAGGCCCAAGAGAGGCTATAAATAGCCCTCACTCTCCACTCCATGTGCATCAGGACCATGTGCTTGCTGGTTCTGTTCACCATTAAACCCTCTTTCCACACAGCCTCCATGTTTCCAGTGTCTTTCTCCCCGCTTAGAACTGAACCAGATGGACATTTCTTCCAACAAATCCTGCTGAGTGAACAAAAGACAGAGTAGATTTGCAGAGAGAAGTTGATGCAGCTAGATGCATCTATGGCAAGTTCTCAAAAGTTCAGGTGACAACCATCACAGTGCAGTCACAACTCCCGCCTTGGTTTTTTTTAACATCCTCTCACGGACATCCCGTGTGCAACTGATGTCCTTCTTTAAGGTGGCAAGGTGAGTGTTGGAGGTGGGTTGTTGTTGGTTTTTTTTTATCCCATTTAATTGGACTGAGTCTTATTAAACCTTTTCCAGATAACAATTCCTCCATTCCACCTCACCATCTTCGGTGTAAGCATAATAAACTAAATATAAAGAATTATTTGGGTGGTACATTTTTTTAATGCTGTCCTCTGTCTGTAGACTGTTTAGCAGAGGGGTGTTTTTTCCCCCTTCGGTTTCTCATGTTGAGATCTGCACTTCTTGCAATGAGGCCAAATTGAACAGCCACTTTCTAGCAGCTTCTCATTTTAAATCCAAACCCTGGGGGTAAACTATAGTTTCTTTAAAAAAAAACTTGAGACAAACATACTCACAGGCCCCCTGCTCAAATCCAGCCACTGGTTGCTTCAGCCATTGTGCTGCACAATATCATTAAACCCCCTCTGAGAAGCAGCCTAAAACATGATCCAGTAAACATTTTAAAGCTTTGCTCCCAGATGTAGTACTTTACCTACAAGAGCAAAGCCATCTGAAAATTGCAACACCCCTTTGCTGAATAACCCCATTTCTGCAAAACAGAAGGGACTGTCAGCAAAGTAGGGCACTGGTTCCTTTACAAATTGAGTAAGTCAGCATGTTCCCTATAATTAAGGGTGGGGATATTGCCTGATTCTGTAGATTGCAAACGAGGAACACACACATACCTACTGTATCTGGCACAAATTGCTAAAACTCTTGTGTGTTTTTTTTTCTTCTTCTTTTCTTTGAGCATTCTGTAGGGCAGGAGATAAGTTTTAAAACTTCTGAGAGTACTTTCGATGCATCTGAATCCAGAAAGGAGCTAATTAAATGGACCAAGTCTGGAAGATATTGCTTTCCATTCTTTCCAGGAGCAGAAAGATTTATGCAAACGTCTCATCCAAATAAGTTTTAAATTCCACAAAAACCAACATGATGAGGCAACCTTTTTGGAGAAGGTAAGAGAGAAAGGCTGGGGGTTATTAAAAATTAAAGACTTTGATCCCATTAGCTGAGACAGCATTTCAGTAATTACATAAACATATAAGGTAACCCTGCAAGCATCAGTTCCGTGATAGGAAACTGGGGCCATTAGCTGTTCCCAATGTAGAGAATGCCACAAGATTGGTTTCGCTTCTGACAGACAATATAAACCGCAGCTCAACCAGTGCTCCAAGAAAACAGCGGGCATCTCCCACTCTGTCTGGGCTGCATTAATTTCAAACAGGATTATTCATACCAATTACAGATTTTCAAGCAGTGGGACAGATTTGGCCTGCTGGGCTCATGCTGTTGAACAGCCTGGCGTCATGGAGTATAATCTAGAGCTGTCTTTCCCCAGCCTGAGGCCTCCAAATTTGCCAGATCATAACTTCCAAGATTTCTGGCCAATGTGGCTGTTATCCCAGAGCCATGCTGGCTAATAGAAGTGCATTCAGTATATCTGATAGTATCTGTTTGGAAACAAACCACAGTTAAATTCCTATTTATTGGGAACTTTGCTGGCATATAGTGATATCTGGATTTTCACAGCTAGACCGGTTACTCTATGTTTTCTCATGAACAATAGATAAATAGGGGGAAAGTAAGTTTTCTTGGGAGTTTTCATGATCAGAAGACTAGTCATTTTCAAAATATAGGACTGTGGTGGTGAACCTATGGCACACGTGCCACAGGTGGTACGCAGAGCCATATCTGAGGACACGCAAGACATTGCCCTATGTCAGCTCCAGCATGCATGTGCACACTGGCCAGCTGATTTTCGCCATTCCACAGGGCGGGAGAGGCCGTTTTTGACCTCCCCACGCTTCAGAAAAGCCTCCTGAAGACTGGGGAGGGCGAAAAACAGCCCAACAGGCCTGCACACATGTGTGGGAGGGGCAGCGCAGGGGTTGTTGTGCACACATGCATGGGGGAGGGCATTGCATTACGGGGGGGCATGCGTGTATGCGATCCCCCACACTCCCCTCGCTTTTGGCATACGATGGCAAAAAGGTTAGCCATCACTTACATAGGAGCCCATCAACTTGAAATCAGCCAGATCACTTAAGGAGGAACGGTTTAGCAAAATGGCCTTTTCCCAAAGTTTGCTTCCCAACTTCTGACTAATCCTTGAACACAGCTTAGCTGAATACAAATGGCTCTTATTCCTGACAAGACATGAATAGCTGTGTCCAGATTATTTCTGCTTTACTTTGATCACCTACTTTAGATACACATACACACACACACACACACACAAAGAGAAGAAATACACTAGCTGCCTTTAAAAACTTATACTTTTTTGAAACTTTGATGGTGACAATAGCATACTATTTTAAATTTTGAAGTCTTTTTTTTAAAAAGACTTTAAAATAATCTACTAATTCACTTTCAATAGGAGGATTGCATAAATTGATATATGATTGCTATATCATTTTAACAAGCCTAAGAATAAGTCGTAAAAAAATTTAAGGTTGGGAAAGGGACATTCATGATACTATATTTTCAGGCTAAATTGTGAAATTACCTAATCTCTACATGATAACAAAATTCTACCCAAAAGAATCCCACATAGAAATTGCAAAAGATATTTAAGTACTTGGGGATATGAATGGGATTTCCCCTCCTCCAAGACAAGTCACCTATTTCAGAAATAAATGCTGGAAACCTTTCTCTAAATGTCTTAGACTATATTACATTGTTATTTCTAGCTCAGTCTTGAAATGTGGAGTCCTTGGTGGAGTCCTTCAATCCTGAGCTACAAAAAAAAATCCCTCTATTGTTATCTCTCGGATTCTTGGAGATATAAATACTCTGCAAGGAGAGAGTATACTTATTTCTCATCACTCTACGTTTAATCCACTCTACGATTAACTACATTAAGAAATTTATTAAATCACCTACACGCAAACACAAATTGAAATTATTTGCTGCTGATATTGAATTTAAACTTACTTGTCCCACAGAATCGTTAATATTATTGATAGAATATGTACAGCAATGCAAGCTGGTCTTGGGTGACCACATTATTAAAAAGAAAACTCAAATGCTAAATCAATAAAAAGAAAACTCACTTACTGATGTGCAATTTGACAGGGAATGAAAAGCAATGTGCCTATCCACCAACAGGCTTTAACAATCTGCTATTATTTCTGCTAAACAATTACTAAAATTGGTCATCTTTGTTTTTTTTTGACAAATAGATTTATTTAAGAATATTTACTGATTTAAAAACATGTCAACAGGTATTTTTGAATGGAAAAAAATAGATATCGCGGTTAAAGAAAATGTCCTCTTTCAAAATGAATTCTGTTTCAAATGATTCCAATAGAAGTGCATTGCTTGGCACAGGAGAATAATGAATTCTATATGGTCCAATAAGAAGCCAAGGATTCAATTTAAAAATCAGCAGGGCTTGACAGAACAAGTGGTCTCATGGCTCCAAATTTAAGTCTGTGTTATTTCTCTACCTGTTTAACATGATGTATTACATCTCCTTATAGCTCTACCACTTATCTAGAAAGGGTAAGTCTTCCTGAGGGACTATATAGAAATATTTGGACCAAAATTGAGAAAAATAAACAAATTATAAGAGATTATGCAATGCTAAGTAATTTACCATCAACATTCTAAGGTAGACCAGACTAAGAAAACAATGCCATATAGGTCTAAAACTACTTTTATTGAAGCAATTATCAGAATCTTGCATGTCTGAATATGTTCCCGCTCTTTATCATCAGTCCACTAGGGCGGGGCTTAGTTGTTTCTTGGGTTCCTCTTGTCTGATTGCAGGTTTTCCTCCTGTCCTTCAAAGCCAGTCTCTATGTCCTCTACACTTACTGAATGTTGGGGATAAACACAGGAAAAGAATAAATGTCTGTGGAGACATGGGTCATGGTTGTTCCAAAGGTGCTTTTCGGAAAGCAACTAGACTTTCTTTGTTTTTTTCTATGAAGACATTTTGCTTCTCATCCAAGAAGCTTCTTCAGTTCTTCTTCAGAACTGAAGAAGCTTCTTGGATGACAAGCAAAACATCTTCACTGGGGAAAAAACAAATAAAGTCTAATTGCCTTCTAAAAAGCACCTTTGGAAAAAGAATAAATACAGATTTCCCCCCCCCCTCTTGCTTCATTCTTAAATATTTATTTTTACAAAGAGGAAGGCTTAAAGAAATTTGGTTAGTGGAGAAACAATTTGTTTACATTACAATTTTACTGATAAGAAGACAAATATAAAATCTGTTAAGTCTCTTTCTATTGTATACAGCATTCTTCTATATTTAATTGGTTTTGGTATTCACATAAGCAGTGCAGCAGTAAAAATTTACAGAAACAAAGAAATTTGAGAAATATGAACTTAATTTGAAAAACTAATAAACACATACTATTGATCATTTTTAAGACAATGTTTATGACATGTTAGTGAAATATGATTCATATTACAAACAAGTTAAAGATTGTATAATTAAATAAATGCAAAACATGGTATAGTTAGAGAGTTGCAACAATGGGAATCTTAATGAAAGTAGAATATTGAATTTACTGCAAACACTATATCCACAGAGAACTGATATGTTTTACTATCCGATAGTAGTCTAGTATAGATTGCTGCAATTAATAATTCTTTTCCTGAAAATAAGTTTGAAATGTAATGAGCAATTGTTATCCTTCTTTCCTATGTAGGAACAATGTGGTAAAGCCCAACAATATTTCAAAATGTTTCATTCTCTAGAATGGAAGAAATTTTAAAAGTTACAATCACATTTTAACTGGAGATATTATTATAAAATTTTACCAAGCCATAAGGTATCTGTTCAAAATATAATGAAGTGCAACCTATTAAGAATACTGGGTTCACTGAAAGCCTCACCTTCTTAATCACATTGGAATGTAATAAATTTACAATTAAAGAGAGATCTTTGGACCAGCAGGATAAAATAAAAAGCCAGTTGGTGAGTCAACATTCATTTCAGATTAAAGAAAGAAAAAAGGGAAATTATAATTTCAAGAACTTTCAATGTTGTGTCCTCCCAATTGCTCATTTGCATGAACCGCCGCTGGTTGGCCAGACCAGCGGCGGGAAAAGTAAATCGCTGTCAGTGGCCGGCAGGCGACCAGGGAATCCCATAAAAGCGGGTTCCCTGCAGCCTGCCGGCAG
>JANHFT010000223.1:394410-405094 GCA_032467955.1 Pseudoxenodon macrops | reverse complement strand
ACGATATCAGCCATCAAACATCCGTTTAGAAGTGGCTGCTAGGCTTGGGCAGGATGGCCCCACCTTCCCAGCCCCCGGGTTGAGGCTTCAGACTGCACTTTAGATCATGAACTAGTCCTACATTGTACAAAGCCAACATATAATATTCTTTCACAGATTGGCAGATGAGAATTTGGATGGTCTAGCCTTTTAACTGCTTTAGAAGGAAAACCCTAATACATTTCTTAGAGGAAATATATTATTATATTGACCTGCAACATCTATACATGTTTGGCATTCAGACTGAAGAATATTGGTTAAAAATAATGAGTTTTGTAAGTAGAAAACATTTCTTGAAATTATTCCCCACTATAATGCAGATGTTAAACACTGAATCTGTTGGAAGAGATAAACCAGAATCACCATAACACTATCTAAAACATGTTTTATGAACTGAGTACTTTGTGATGCCTAGCTTAAAAGTAAGCTTGAGAGACAAGATCATCTGCTTTTTTCTTCTCTCTTTTTTTTGATATGTTGCTGCAGACTGGCAATTTGATATGCAGCCAGCTTCATAAAATATATATAGAACAGCATTCTCCACAACAGGAGCCAAAACTAAAAGTAGGACATCTCCCCATCCCCAACCCAAAAAGGAATGTTAGCAATGGCTTTTAGATAAACTCAGAAGAAGAAGTGGAACATTTTATGGAGGAATTGAATAATGAAGGAAAGAATATCTGTGCACAGTACAATTAGTCTTGGTGGGAGATACAGAAATGAAAATCTCGAACCTGCATAATGTCTTTATATATACTTTATATTTTCAGGGGAAATGTAAAAATTCAATAACATTTCAGTTTGACACATCAGCACTTGGTCTACCATAAGACTGGAGAATCTGTGACCCTGCAGACTGTAGAATCACAGAATTGAAAGGGGTTATTTAGGTCACTGGGTCCAATCCTCTGTTCAATGTAGGAAGTAGATGAAAAATCCATGACAGATGTTTCTCCAGCCTCTGCTTGCATGTATCCAGTGAAGTGGAACTTTCCCTTTTCCTTAGTAATTGATTTCACTGGCAAACTGTTTTGATTGTCAGGAGTTTGTTCCCTAACATTCAGCAGGAATTTGTCTTCCATGACCTGAACCCCAGAATGATAGAGAGAGACAGGATGTTTTCCATGCAACATTTTTTCAGGGATATTTCCTGACCAACTCATCCAAGATTAAGCATTCTCAGTTTCTTCAGTCTGTCTTCATTTGATTTAGTTCCTAGTCTTTAGTCATCTCTATTGCCTTTCCTCATTCCAGTCTATCTTAATGTTTAAAGTATGATGACCATAACAAGCCATAACATTTGAAATGGAGTCTGACTAATGGAGAGTAAAATGGTATAGTTACATGCTGTTTGGAAACTTTATTTCCATTAATGAAGCATAAAACTTTATTTGTATCTTTTGAGCGCATATCACACTGTTGATCCATATTCAGTTTTAATTACAACCCATGTAATTGTAATCCACTATTATGTCACAGGTTTTTTCATAGGTGTAATTATCAAAAAAGATATTCTCCATTGTATTTTTGTGTTTCCAATTATTATTTCTTAAATGAAGAACTTTTATAGCTTTTGCTTCTGTTAAACTGTATTGTTAGTCACCTTCTCTAATACAGGATTTGTTAACTTTTGGCTGGGATTTTCTAGAACAGGGGTGTCAAACTCATGGGTCATGGGCCAGATGCGCCATGTGCTGGCCCCACCCCAGCTGGTTTAGCAAAGGAGGGGAAGGAGGAAATCCTGATACGTCACGTGATGCTGCCATGACACCGTGAGTTTGACACTCCTACCCTAGAAGGATGTGACAACATAGAAGGGGTTACATTATTCTTTAATCCTGATCCAGCTTGGATGGGCAACACAGGTGAACTATCAAAACTCAGTCTAGGCTTTCAATTAGCTGTCAGTGTGGCAGTTGCCATACTGCAAAACCCGAGAACTGCAGTTTCGTGCTCAGAATATAATAATTAAAATAACATTTCTTGTCTAACACCAACAGCCTAAAATTAATTACTTTTCTTTACAAGGGGATACATTTTACTACATATTACCTTATCATTTTAAACTGTTACAGTACTTTGAATTTGGAGAACTATTGCTCTATTTATTTTAGTATATGGCAGATCATACATGGATTAGCAATATTTCATCTAGATTAATAAAACACAATACAATATAAATGTTAAAAAGATCTATGTTCAAATAACAATTTCTAGGCCATCTAAGCATTGAAGCACAGTATCATTTATATTATTATAATATAATATTTTAATACTATATTATTACTATACAATAGTATATTATACTATTCTATTGCTCTATTCTTCCAAGATGAGTTTGAATTTTTATTTAGAATATTATTTTCTTACCCATAGATAGTTCATGTAAACATAGGGTTGGAAGGGACCTTGAAGGTCATCTATTGCGAAACCCTGCCTATATAATTCAAACCTTGTATCATTCAAATGGTTGTCCAATCTGTTGTGTCCTCCTTATTGCTTATTTGCATGAACCGCCACTGGTTGGTCAGACTAGCGGTGGGAAAAATAAATCACTGTCAGTGGCCAGCAGGCGATCAGAGAATCCCATAAAAGCGGGTTCCCTGCAGCCTGCCGGCAGTCCGGATATTACTTCCACCTGGATTCATTAAAGGTAGCTGACTGTCGCAATGCCTCATGTCTTCCAATTAACACCAGAAAGCTTAATAAGAATCTGATCTAAGAAAACTATAAATGGATACCAAGGACACTTCGAATTGGAAAGATTAATATTTTGGCAAAAGTACTTTTGATACTGTTTGGAAATAATTAGAAAAATAGGCCATGCCTTTGTGGAAATGCTGGATGTTTAACATCAAAGGGAAAAGACAATTGATAAATTTTACAAAACAAAGATATAAATATAATACTGTATGAGATAAATTATTATGACCAGAATAGAGTGCCAGATTGGACTAAAACCTTAAGGACATAGAAAGGCAAAAAAAGAAAAAAGTAGTAGAGCCTGCAGACCTTTTTTTTCTTTTAACTGACTCATTTTTAGATTATATATAACAGAATGGCAACTACCCAGAAAGCAGCAAAACTTGGTGAAAGGAGAAGAGGATCATTAGAGCAACTGACAGAAAAGGGTATTCCTCCAGAGATATTACCAAAAATGTTTGAACAGATGGGGAAGAAGGTATCTGAATCTATCCAATATGTTAACAGTGATCTGACTACATTTGAAGGGAGAATGAAAGAAAGATTTGGAAAGAGGAAATAAAAGAAGTTCAAAAATTACAAAATCCTTAGAACAACTAGCTGGAGAAGTAACACAAATTAAACTGCACTGAGATTATTATATGCACACAGAGAAAAAGACTCCACAATGGCGAAAAGGCTAGTGGAGATGACAGAATATGCAGTGATGGCAAAAAAAATGATTTTCATGATTAAGGAAAACACAACTACATTTATCAGTGACTGGAAACCCTTTATGGACTTTTTGCTGAAAACTGAGAAACATGTGATTTAAGGGTTTGACAATTAAGAAAGGTTAAAATGTGAAAATAAGGGAGCCATACTATAACTATGAAGAGGGATAACATATAAATGCATTTTGACTGCTGTAAAGAAGATCAGAAGTTTCTTTCTTTTTTTCTTATTCACTTTTAACTTTTCTTCCTTTTCTTTTTTCTTTAAATGTGTATTGTTTTTACTCTGTAAAAAAATATCTGTAATAAAAATTAATTGTATATGTTTGTACAGTACTGGCTTGGCATTTTATATATTATATTAATGTGGCTGCAAGGATTTAGTATACCTTTCATTGAAAAAGACCTTTGATGGTCTCTTTGGAAGAATAGTTAACTAAACAGTGGGCGTATACAACTAAAATAACTGGGTTTTTTAAAAAACTGACACAGACTTTAATTCAAATTGGAGACCCTTTTCAATTTTTAATCTTACACATGGAATTGTGCTGCATCCAAAATTTGGTTTCTAGAGCTCATATTTTAAGTGATTGTATAATTTATCATATTAATGAAATGTATTATTTACTACTTATAGCTTCTCTTATGGCTTGAACAATATTAATCAAGCGTATCTTAGTTTAAAACCCAAGAGAGATATATGTGGATTTTGACTAGAAAATGGATATTAAATATCTCATAATAAGTTCCTAGTGATGTATTGGAATATATTTATGATATTTCAGATTGGTTATTTATTCACCCATATCCTTGTCTGATTGTATTTACTGTGTTATTTATTCCTTATATTCTTTTAAAATATACAGTAAAGAACTTAAAAAAGGACATGGCATGATGATTAAGTAATTTCCTCCCTTCTATTAAGGATTGTGATTTTTCTGGTACTAAATATATAAATGAAAGAATATATGAATTAAAATGAAAAAATATACTGAGGGATAGCTTTTGACTACACAAGTATAACAAATAGATGCATCTAAAATGAAATGATATGTGGTGTTGTACATAGGGGAAGAAATCTTATCTCAAGATGTTCAATGCCCAGGAAAATTGAACGATCAAGTGTACAAAAATGCCCCTCTTTGAAGAGCATAAAAGGGGGACAGTAATTCCATTTTGCCTTTGTTCTTTCTGCATCCTTAGGAGAAAACGTTATCTCTTCTCAGACTAGCTCAAAAAAAACCTTCCCTCAACCTGGAAAATAGCTGAAGAATTAGAAGAAATAGCTATTAAAGAATAGTGGAGCTAGATAAGGATTAGGATCAGTGGTAGTATGCTGTCGGCTCACTCCGGATCACGCAAACCGATAGCAGTGACTGGGGGAGGCTCCGCCCACCTACCCAGACGTGATGTGTGAACTGCGCATACTCAGAAAGTTCTGCCCATGCGCAGAGGCGGTGCGTGCAAGCGTAGCAAGCATACACGCAAGAGCATGATCTGGAGCGAACCGGTAGCAAAGGTAAGTGAACATCACCACTGATTAGCATCCTTTCATTGACAATTTTATGGATTACTCTGAGTTGTTACTTTGCATCCTGAATCCCATTTTGTTCTGTCTGTATTGACTATGTGTATTCCTCTCAGGAAAAGTAGTTGCTGAGGAAATCCAGGAAGATACACTGGCTTTTCTTTTCTCTTTGTGATTAACAGATTAACAGAGTTGGAAGGGACCTTGTAGGTTATCTAGTCCAACTCCATGCCCAAGTAAGGGACTTGGACTACACCACAAATGGCAGTCCAGTTTCTTCTTGAAAGTTTCCAGTTTTGTAGTTCCCACAACTTCTGAAGGCAAGCTGTTCCATTGATTGACTGCTCTCAGTGTCAGAAAATTTCTCCTTGTTTCCAGGTTGTTCAGTTTCCATCCATTATTCTTTGTCTGGCCCTTCATGTGCTTTGGGAAATAGCTTGACCCCCTCCTCTCTGTGGCAACCCCTCAACTATTGGAACACTGCTATCCTGTCTCCCCTGGTCCTTCTCTTCACTAGACTAGCCATGCCCAGTTCCTGCAACTATTCTTCATATGTTTTAACCTCCAGTCCCCTAATCATCTTGGTTGCTCTTCTCTGCACTCTTTCTAGAGTCTCAACATCTTTTTTATAGTGTGGTGATGAAAACTGGATGCAGTATTTTAGGCGTGGTCTTACTAAGGCTTTATAGAGTGGTATTAGTACCTCACTTGATCCTGGTTCTATCCCTCTGTTAATACAACATAACCTATTTGTTCTCCTTGTCGTTTTGGTAATAGACCTATCTCTGGGTGGATCCACTTCTTCATTCTCAAAAGATGGAGAACCAAGGGGTACATAGAAAGCTCTGTGGAATCTGTCTTGGCAATGTATGTTTATTTATTTATGGTATTATGAAAACTTATATCATACAGTGTATTATTTCAACACTCTGGCATTTATACAATGCCAATTAAAAACGGTTGATGCAGTAATGTTTAAGTAGTTTAAGCCAATCAATGTTGATGTCCCCATTTCTCTACTTTTATCCAATGTAGCAAAAATAAAATAATTCCTGTTATTTCCAATTCATCCAACAATACCAGTATAGCATTCAGGGATCCATTTCTTCTCAAAATGGATCTGCATTTGAATGGGGGTGAGATGGCTGGTGTCAACAGTCAATTCATTAAACTGTCAACTTCTGGTCTCCTTAAATTTATTCTCTGACCTACTCCAGTTTAATTTTGCCAGGTCAATTGAGGAATCACTTCCAAGCAAAACGCAGGAAAGTGATATCCTTAATATGTTACCCATGCTTTTCCCTCTGACTTCTAAAGATCAGCTTGGGCAAAGCTGTCTCACTTTTTTAAAAAATGGTCTAAAATAGTCAGAATAACAGAACAACAGAGTTGGAAGGAACTTTGGAGGTCTTTTAATCCAACCCCCTGCTCAAGCACGAGACCCTATAACAGAGGTCAGCAACCTTAAACACTCAAAGAGCCATTTGGACCCGTTTCCAACAGAAAAGAAAACACCGGGAGCCACAAAACCCTTCCCATGCCTGACTATTTCTTGAGCAGCCACAAAACTAGCGTATGTAGTTGAATTAAACATTCTGTTTTCTTCTGAAACTTTTCTTTTCTTGGATCTATCCATGATTGGCCTACCGGGGGGTTGAAAAGCTCAATAAATCACATGCCGGCAGGCGTCGCACATTGGCAGTCGTGATGCCTATTTTAAGCGACAGAGGAGTCGCAGCAGAGGGATGAAAGAGCCACATGCGGCTCCAGAGCCACGGGTTGCTGACTTCTGCCCTATAACATTCCAGACTGGCTGTCTTATAAACCTCCAGTGTTGGAGCACCCACTACTTCTGAAGGCAAGCTGTTCCCCTGGTTAATTGTTCTCTTCCAGACCAACCCCCTGCCAAGGCAGGAAACCCTACACCACTTCAGACAAATGGTTGTTCAATCTCTTCTTAAAAACTTCCAGTGTTGGAGCATTTGCAACTTCTGGAGGCAAGTTGTTCCACTGGTTAATTGCTCTAACTGTCAGGAAATTTTTCCTTAGTTCTAAGTTGCTTCTCTCCTTGATTAGTTTCCATCCGTTGCTTCTTGTCCTGCCCTCAGGTGCTTTGGAGAATAGCTTGACTCCCTCTTCTTTCTGGCAGCCCCTGAAATTTTGGAACACTGCTATCATGTCACCCTTAGTCCGTCTTTTCATCAAACTAAGCATACCCAATTCCTGCAACCGTTCTTCATATGTTTTGGCCTCCAGTCCCTTAATCATTTTTGTTGCTCTTCTCTGCACTTTTTCTAGAGTCTTGACGTCTTTTTTACATCATGGACCAAGGTTTCATTGTGGATCCATAGCCTCTCTGCCATAGTACTCATGAAGCCAAACATCCAAACAGAATTGAAATATGATTTCCAAAAGGCTTTTGGCCAACACAAAAGCCTACAGCTGCTTCTGGCAGGTTACCACAGGTAATATAGAGGTGTGCTGCCCCTAAATAAACTTTAAAAAGAAAAAAAGGAGGATGCACATGGTAACCCTGATAATCTCACCCCTGCTTCCAGCTCTAGAATCACTTTTTTTGGGAATCTCTAAACAGCCATTCATGGGCCTTTTGCAACACTAGGCTTTTCCTATATATATAAAATCTTAGTATGAGGAACTAATGGCCGTGTTAATGTTTTACAGGAGCAAATACAAAATCTTGATAAAACATTTTAAGAAGAACAGATTGACTGTGGTATGATTTTTTTTTATGAAGCTCACTTCATCGGATGCATGGTCTGTTACCCTGGCTTGGCAGGCACACTGTTCTTATGTTTATATGAATACAGAAGGGGAAAAATGTGAATAATAAGACGAGAAAGCAAATGACATGATAGATAGATATAGAGCTAAAGCCTGTGACATTTTTAAAAGCCAAATCAGTGGGGCGTAAAATGCACACAGGAGATTTCATGTGTGAACGTTCAGGCTCTGAAGAAGCAAGCATTTAGCTATAGGATAACGAAGAGTCTTTTCCTCCAGTTACATTATACTTTGAATCAGACGGAAAGAAGATACCACAATGATTCAGACACAGGCTGGATGATTCAGGCAAATTAGCAGAAGAAGAAAAAAGAGACGGGGTGGGAGGGGGAGAAGCACAGCTCAACAGTGGAATTTTACAAACTTAAAAAAAAAAACTATCTTGTTTCAAGAGGAGCAGGCAGATTAACCTGCCCACTGGCAAAACAAAATTAAATCAGGTACTGGCATGTAAGGCTGAGTTGCACTTCTCATAGTTAATGATGATATGAATATGATAAAAGAAGTTGATCCGGTAATGAAACTTAAGCAAAATTCAACTGAGACTATTCATTTGGCTGGCATTGTGTCCCGACTGTGACTAAGTTAGCTAAGTGAGTATATTTTCTTTCCCTGGTGCGGTTTGATTTCATTTGCTTTTATATTATTTATTTAATTAATTATACTTCACACTTCTAAAGCACCCATTTGCCTTAAAGAGGGGCTCTGAGCAGTATACGACATAATCTAACCGATAAATAAAACAATGAATAAAAGTAACATTAAAATTAAACATTAAATCAGGGTTAAATTTTTTTAAAGTATAGAATGACAAGTACCGTATTTTTTGGAGTATAAAATACGCTAAAAGAGTCTGATAATTTGGGTGTGTCTTATACTCCGAATGTATCTTTTTTGAAGCTTTTTTTTCAGACCTAACGAGGTGAGTGAAGAGTGAAGCGATCTTTGCAGGCTTTTTTCATGGCTACTCTTTCCGAAGAAGCTTTTTTTCAGACCTAAGTCTTTGCAGGCTTTTTTCATTACTTCTCTCTATCAGCTGTGCTTTAGAAGCTTTTTTTCAGCACTAAAATGATGTGCTGAAGGTGACCAGACTAAGAACACTAGCCAGATGAATACCTGGTAGGCAGATTTCCCCCCCCCCCTATTTTCCTCCACAAAAACTAAGGTGCATCTTATACTCCGAAATATACAGTATATAAAATCCATTGAAGCTCATGATCAAAATCATGATTTTAAAATGATTGTTGTGGTTATTACAAATCATTACAGGTGGTCCTCAACTTATGACAAGTTACTTAGTGACTGAAGTCACAACTGACCTGAAAAAGGAAACTTACACCCTAGATTTGAACTTCCGGTGGTTGGGGCCCCTGTGTGCCACATGACCAAATTTTGAGCACTCAGCAACATGGCTGCATGTAAGACCGTATGCAGCATCTGGCAGTCCCATAACTGCATTTTTACGACAGTTTTCCCAAAAGTTGGCACTTCTGGGTTTCTGGCAAAACAGTGCCCTTAGTGAACCACTGGTTTGCTTAATGACTGTGTTGTTCGCTTAATGACCTCAGTGTTTGCTTAACAACCACTGGAAAAAAAGTGTAAAATCTGGTTTGTCATATGACTTATCCCTTTTACGACCATTGCAACATGCAATCATAATGGGAAGGCTCCATTATGGTTGCATGTTGAGGACTACCTGTATTATTACTTTGGTACAGATTTTCAGCAAACATTTACTCCTGATGTTGTTGTTTTTCTCTCCTTCCTCTTTCTTTTTTTAAAAACAGCACGTGGTGAGAAAATTTCTGACTTTGGTGTCCAGCCACAACATAGTTGTACATCTGATTGATCCTCTCCTTTTGGAACTGATTGACCGGGACTTGGAGCAGCTTCAGACCTTCTCTGATGGCAGTCACTCAGAATGCAAATACTTCTGTACCCCACGGGATTTTACCACCTTTGGACTACTGGACAAAACCTGGAAACCTGAAGTAAATGTCTTTTTCCAGCTTCCTCTAAGTCTGCTAAAGCTTGCAGTCACTTAATAGGATGCAATAGAGAGATATAGAGGATAAAGATGCCTGTTTGGGTTTTATTGCCCACATTTGTATGCTCCCTACTACTGTGTTTCCCCAAAAATACGACCTACCCCGAAAGCAAATCCTAGTTTGATTTTTACACATGTGCTCAATATAAGCTCTCCCCTCCCCCCAAAATAAGCCTTAACTAAGACCACGCCCACTCCAGGGTGCACAAGTAAAAATTAAGCTACGTTGGGGATGGTGTGTGTGTGGAGCTGCCCTACTACTTACCTGCAGCCAGGCCTTGCATACCCTGATACCTGCTTTGCCAGCCCATCTCTTCTGCAGCCAACAAGGCCAGCAAGGCTTTCCTGAAGGCCTCTGCAGCCAATAACAGAGCTCCGGATCGATCCAGAGCTCTGTTATCAACTGCAGAGGCCTTCAGGAAAGCCTCGCAGGCCGCTGAAGAAGTTCCTGAAAGCCTCTGACAGCAAAAAGGAGGCCCGGGGGTGACGCACGCAAGTTAGGTGAGTCAGTGGAGGCCACCTCTCCCCCCCCCGAAAAAGGCACCTGATGTCTTTTTTTGTGGCAAAAAAAACCAACAGGTTCTTATTTTCGGGGAAACACGGTATTTTTTACTCTGAGCCGCTTACAAAAAACTAAATCCTAGATTTAAAAAAGGATAACAACACTTAATTATCAATAAAACAATTACATGCTCTTTATTAAAAAGTGCCATTCCTTCTTACTTAACATCTTTCATCTGAATGCCTTTTGAAAAAGGACAGTTTGACATTCTTCTTTTCCAAATAGTTTTTTATTTTTCACACAATTCATTGTCCAATTTCATTCCATATACATTTGCCAATTCTTTTTCA
>JANHFT010000223.1:380228-394310 GCA_032467955.1 Pseudoxenodon macrops | reverse complement strand
CATCTTGGTTGCTCTTCTCTGCACTCTTTCTAGAGTCTCAACATCTTTTTTATAGTGTGGTGACCAAAACTGGATGCCCTCATATTCTTCAATTCCTTAACCTTAATTTAAATAATGAAAGATGTGTATCTTATTTTGACAGGAAATTTAACTTTTCACACATACTGCCTGTTCAGTTAAGTTACCAGAAAACTGAGAATGGGGCGGTGGGTTTTGTCTTTTTATTCTCTTCCTATTGAATAAAATGGATTGTGACAATATTCTGAGCAGGTCAATCTGAGGAGTGTGGAAGATGCAACACTAGAGGCCGTGGAACTTCAGGGACCCACACACACACAAACACTTGGAGGAGCAAATGGGGCCAGTCCACCACTTCTCTGTGCATGTGTTTACAAACACTTTACACATCAGAAAAAGGTTAAGAAAGTATCGCCTGTATCTGATAGTGCTTTAATGAGCTATTGTTAAATAGTCGTGCGTATATAGCCAAAGCTTCAGCAGAACTGATTGCTGAAGTTTGTCCGAGACGGAGGTTTGTCAAAGAAGTTTACAAAAATGACACAAACTGAAGTCTCCACAAGCTGGCAGCATCAGCTATGGATGCTTATCACTGCATTATTCATGCTCTGCTGCTCAGGTCTCCTCGGTGTTTATATGAGCAACTGTTTTGCCCATCTGTGGTTGCATATGCTTAGTTTTTCTTTCTTTAAAGCTACCGGAAATTTTTAGAAGGACCCAGAACTGCTGCCAGAAAACGTACGGTGGGGAAAGAAGCTGGAAGCAAGGATCCGGCAATCCAGGTAATCTGTTGTTAGTACAAGTAGTCCTCAACTTACAACCACAATTTTCTGTTGCTAAGTGAGATAGCCAAGTGAGTTTTGTCCCATTTTACAACCTTTCTTGCCACAGTTCTTAAATGAACCACTGCAGTTGTTAAGTGAGTAACATGGTTGTAAAGTAAATCTGGCGTCCCCGTTGATTTTGCGTGTCAGAAGGTGGCAAAAGGTGATCACGTGACCCCCAGGGATACCGCAACCATCATAAATACGAGCCATGTGCCATGTGATTTTGATCACGTGACTGTGAGGATGCTGTAACGGTTGTACGTGTGAAAAATGGTCATAAGTCACATTTTTCAGTGCCATTTTAACTTCAAACGGTCATTAAACAAATGGTTGTAAGTCAAGGACCTACAATTGTATCTAAAATTGCAAGCAGCTTAATTGTTGGAGAAAGAAAAAACTGTGCTGCTCTTTGTGTTTCTGTGTGCCCCAGTATCGCTCCGCAAAAGTCAAGTTGCCTATTGAGTTTTGTAAATTCAAGGAGCCTGTTCATTTTTGCAAAAAAAAAAAATGCACTCTCACCCAAAGGTACACCAAAATATAGTCATCAGTGAAATTGGAAATGCTGCAATACATCAGACTTAACATTCTCAGCTAGAAACTCTACATTGGAATAAAAATAACTGTGTAGCAAGTAGTCAAGGATTCAACCATTTTTCTAATAGAGTGCAATATGAGTAGCATTACACAGCAATTTCCCCCCTGCTTTAATTACTTGTTTTGTTTTGCTGGTTCAAACTGGTTTTCCAGATGTTTGGAACACTGCAGCAGTGGTTCAGAAAGGAAGTGGCATTGTTAACACACAAAGCTATAGATTATATTTTCCCAAGCCAATGCCCTTTGTCAGTGGTGGCGAACCTTTTACTCACTGAGTGCCAAACAGGTACGTGCTTCGCACATGTGCCTGCTATCTGCGCTAATGCGTGGCTCCACCCCTGTGCTCTACACGCGCAACTGCACCATCTGTGTATCCACACAGCTTTCACGTGCGTGCTCCAATGAGCTGGGTGCATAATCACACCATCTGCATATGCGCACAGGTTTTGCGCAGCTCCCCCATGCACCGTGGGTGCAATCGCACCATCTGCATATGCACATGGTTTTTGTGCATGCAATGCACATGCTGCCCGCAAGTACTGTCATGCACATGCGTAAACATGCATAGATGCGCAGGAGAGCTCCGAAAACCAGCTGGGTCCCCTGAATTACACGCATGCACACCAGAGGCCCAAACACCAGCTGGAGCACGCACACATGTGCAGCTGCAGATGAGTTGCGAACAGCACTTGTGCCCAAAAACATGGCTCTGCGTGCCACTTCGGGCATGCATGCCATGGGTTCACCATCAGAGCCCTATGTAGTACCTTGGACCACATTTTCCACAATTCCCAATCAGTATCCATTCAAACTACAGTAGGTTTTAACTCAGTGTATCTAGAAGCTGCCAAATGAAGAAAAGTCTCTATGTATACAGTATACAGTAGATATAGAATAGTAGAGTAGATCTCTGCTTGGGATAGATGTAGTCAATGGTTTTATTCCAGTGTTTCCAAAAATAGAAGAGTATTCCAAGAGATTACCCCTTTAGGGAAGAGCTGATTTGCCTTGATCCCTTGGCTATCTAACCCTGGCTATCTAATATCTGTTATGCATAATTAGAGAGTTCCCCAAAAGTTGTTTGGATTATTTGGAGGAGGAGCTATCCAGGCAAAGGAGATCAGGCAAAAGAAAAGAAAACACCGTTGAGATTTCAACTCTTCTGTAACACAAGGGGGAGGAGGCTTTGGAAATTGAGGAGGCAGAAGAAGAGGGTACCAAACTTCTCTGTATTGCAAATAATTCATCAAAAGTATCTAGCACTCCTTAGAGTGGAGCTAACACAGGGGTGTCAAACTCACGGACTCAAGGCATTGTCACGTGACATATTGGGACTTTCACCTCCCCCTTCACTAAACCAGGCGTGGGCATGGACACTGCGTGACGCATCCGGGCCATGAGTTTGACAGCCCTGGGCTAACAGAATAGTGGCCTTCTATATTGATCAGCTTTTAAAAAGAAGAAGGTGAAGCTGATTGATTAATCCATCTGTCCAGAGAGTGTTTGATGTTTGCGTCTTCCATGGATTGGTTTTAATCTGTGTGCATTCAAGCATACTGGTAGTGCTGATTCAGGATGGCCATTTCCTTCTTCTGACAAGCGTTTCATTTTTAATAGTTATTGGCCAGGCAAATGCAGTGTGGTTTAGCCAGCTGACAGATTCCTTCCTTCCTTGCATTAGGCTACTTCTAGGTAATCAATGAGCAACAATGCTTCTCCCTTTTCCATCTCATTGTGGCAGTGCTCCTAATTTGGTGAAGAGCTTTTCATGTCTAGTTCAAAATTCATTATCTTATATCCCCAGTTATGAATTCTCTGGGTGCAGCAGGTAGGAAATACCCAATTGAGACATTGTATTGCCTTACTCCTAGATAATATTTGGCAAGAGAAACCTGTGACCTGACTTCCTACAAGGCAGCAGCATCTGTAATCCAGTGCAGAAGACCAATGAAAGGTATACTTGACACAAAAAGATTAATAGAATTATCTTCTTTGTCCCCTATCCCCTCCATTTTACATTTTTTAAAGTTTGCTACAGAATTATAAAAATGAAACATGGGGTTTATAACTTGCTTTAAATTATTCCACCAATGTACAAAGAATGCCAAATTTCAGTTATTGTTCCATCGTTCATTCTTTTCCCAAAAGCTTTGATATTGTAAAATACTTGCTTATACAATGAAAGCAGGTGTTAGCATTAGGGAGGGAGGGAAAATACACTTTATAAAAATTACAAAATCCAGAATACATTTCTAGACTGAAATGACACATTTCAGATTCTTGTAACATACATAAACAGATCATCATCATCAGCCACATAATATCCCATATTTTAAATTTTGTTAATAAGAAAGACAAAACATGTCTGGATAGTGGCTGTTGCAGGATCTAGAGACAGCAGAAAAGAGTAAGAACTGGAGAAAAATCACAAGATGTAAAGACCTACAAATAGAAGTAGAATGGCTATGGTAAAAGAAAGCAAAGATAGTACCAATAGTAACAGGTACTCTGGGTGCAATCCAATACCACCTGAACACCATTGGCATTGACCAATCACCATCAGTCAATTGCAAAAGACAGCTTTACTTGGAGCAGCTTACATTCTGCAATGATACCTTTGTTGTTGTTTTTAGTTGCGAAGTTGTGTCCGACCCATCACAACCTCATGGACAACTTTCCTCCAGGCCTTCCTGTCCTCTACCATCCTCTGGAGTCCATTTAAGCTCATGCCTACTGCTTCAGTGACTCCATCCCCCAGGTCCTTGGAAAGGACTCAGTAGGTGGACAAAAATGCCGAATCCAGTCTAAAAATCTCACTGACTGAAACCAGTCATCATCATCATCATATTTAATAAAAACCCTTGATACAAAATATTTGCTATAGAAACACGAACATACAAAAAATGTACAGTAGACTTTGCTATAAAGGGAAAGGAGGTGATTTTTTTGTAAAAGCTAAACACATAGGTTCTTATAGAAATCCAATTAAAACAAACCAAGGATGGGAAAGATTAAAACATAAGTGAAACAAAAGTGACAGGTACATTCATTCGTAATTTAGAGCTGTTTTTTTATTGGGTATCTATTAAAGGTCCATTCAAAAGCTATGGCGCTTTCTGCCCCTGCACTGGTCATCATCTGCATGCTATTAATATCAAATGAAGGATGGGCAGCATCTACTTCATACTTTCGCTTCTTTCTCTTCTTTCTTTGATGTGCCCAGAAAAAACATCACAAATGAATGTCCCTTTCCATGAATGGCAAGAAAGAGATGGAGCCACTCAGAACAGCCACATCTTTGCCAAGCTCTTGCTCCCAACCCTGAAATGTCATCTCTTCAGTCTGGTCCCTTTTGAATGCTTTGTGCTACCACTTCTGCCATTGACTATGCTGGGTGGAGGACAATATGATATGTAGTCGAACATTCCTGGGAGGCCTCCCATTGGGGAGAAAAAGCTGTGTTCAAGCTACCTCAAACAAGCAGCCATTTAAACTGAGTTGGATACCAACTTGTTGTTCGTGTTTCTTTGGCTATCAAGCTCATGACCCAATTGTGACACAATGTTTCATGTTTCAAAAATCAAAGTGCCAAAGAAAGCTAAATGTAAAGTTTATAAATCCCCTTGTTTCAGAAATGCAATCCATTTTGTCTTTCTTGCAACAGATAAGTCATCTATAATTCATAAATATTGGTTATTCAAATTTCTAGAAAGTACAGTGGTTAAGGTACCACGCTAGAAATAAGGAGAGTGTGAGTTTTAGTCTGCCTTAGGCACAAAGACAGCTGGGTGACCTTGAGCCGGTCACTCTCTCTCAGCCCTAGGAAGGAGGCAATGACAAACCACTTCTGAAATCTTGTCAAGAAAACTGCAGGGACTTGTTGAGGCGATTGCCAGGAGTCAAAAAATGATTTGAAGGTTACTCCATGCAATCCATAAAAATCTATTGGGAACATTGCTGGCTCAAAGGGGACAATGGGGTCTTCAAGGAAGAATGATAAAGTGGAGCCTCTGTTCCAGTAGGCATATGTACTCCCTGGAGAACATAGGTCAGTGGTTCTTATGTGTGGGGTGGATGAACAACAGAGCTACTTGTGAGTCAAAGATCTGGTTTGGGGCTGCTACAGCCAAGACACTTGTGTAAAATAAATCTGGTTTTTTTGTTTGTTTGTGGGAATAATACTATTATTTGAAAGTGGAAAAAAGAGTAATTGGGTCAAGCAGTTTAAGAACTACTGACCTAAGTCTTAACTTTTGGCCTGATGACTGCTTCCTGGTCAGCTGCCACTGTCTGGATAGATACACATGGAAAAACTTGTCATCATAGAACAGGGGTGGGTTGTAAATTGTTTTGCTGCTGGTTTGCTCAAGGTTGTGCCTTGTGCACGTGTGCACACAGCAATTAAAAAATAGCTTCTGTGCATGCACAGAAGCAAAATTCAAAATGGTGGCGCCCATGGAGATACCAAAGGAACCAGCTCCGTGACGTCATTGCTGAGTTACTAACGGTTCTATAGAACCAGTTAGAACCGGTAGGAGCCCACCTCTGACATAGAACCATTGCCTTGGGCTAATTTCTGGCCTTAGTTCCAACATGGCAACATAAGATGGCAAAGTGTAATGCTTCTCTTTAACTTCCATACTTCAAATAACGTAAGCACAAAGAAATGGAGGTGCCAAGAAAACAGAAGTGCTGGAAAAGGAGACTCAAAGCTTTCAGTGACAGTTCCCATGTAGTACTTACCCATGTAGTATAGTTGTATTAATATCATCCTTCTGTTTTTTTCTACTACCTTCTATCGGTATCTTATGATTATATTGCTTTGTTGTTTGTATGTATACTGAGATCTTATGCACTGGAGACAAATTCCTTATATGTCCAAACACACTTGGCCAATAAAGAATTCTATTCTATTCTATTCTATTCTATTCTATTCTATTCTAGCCAAATGGAAACATAAAATTATTTTTCTGACCAAACTGAAACTGAAACAACATGAATCCCAGTTATACCTACGATCTTTAATACGATCTTTATGTGACTTGGCACAACTTTTATTTCCTTTACGTCTTTTTCCTGTTCTCATATTTGCATGATGAATGTATACAGTCATGATGTGATGGTTGATGAGCCTGTGAGTTTTATTGATTTATTGATGCACAAATGAATTCCAGTGCCATATATCATATAAGAATCTCTATACAATCCTGTATACCAGTAAGCCAATATTATTTCTTTCAAGGTTTCTTAACCTGAACTGATTCCTTTCTAAAGGCAGTTGTGGTGTTTAGGCTACATAGCAATTATATTGTTTGACTATATATTGTAGCAATAGTACAATGATGATCAACAATGGAGTCTGCCAAATATGCAGAAAGATATACCTGGAAATTTAAAAAACATTTTTTTTTTTACTAGAGATGGCATGATTTAATTTTCTTTTCATTTTTGGGGTGGGATTGGGTGAAGCTTGATTTAAAAACAATAACACTCATTACAAATAGTAGTATTGCACATAATGTTCCTTTATAAGCTGTGAACAAAATGTCATTTCTTACTTCTCATTCATATTCATAATTACCAAATGGAATAATCTTCAACAAATTTAAAAAAAAGATAACCTATTAACTCAAGCACTGCCAATTCGGTGACAAGATCCAACATTCGGGAAATAAGTCTCCAAGCTACCGATTCTACTTTGAGAAAACAACCCCGTGTGCATGAACCTCTTGTAAAAATCAGCCAGTGGCATCCTGTAATAACAGTGATTATTCTTCTCCGTGGCTCCATCAGGCATGAGCAGTATATTTTGTGAGATGTACTGAGTTTGGATTGGAAACTACACAAAGCCTGTTAATTCATGCTCTTTGTTACTATGCCGACGGATCAGGGCAGTTCCTGAGGGTCAGTTTCTCAGCTGAAGAGCTGCTTTTCAAAAAATGACTTTAGCACAAAAGCATTTTTAAATCAGTCCAGCTTCAACAAAGAACACACACACACACACACACACACACACACACACACACACACACACACACACACACACACACACACACACACACACAGGGTTCTTCTCCCAGATAGAAGGAAAAACCAGTCAGGGAGGTACTGCATGTTTCTCAACAAGATTGCACTTCTAGCAAAAACATTGTTTATTCTTCTTGTGGTTTTCTTATAAATGTCCTTTCTATGACCTCACTGAAGGAGCTTTAAAAGCCATGAAATGTGTCCAGGTTATGTCTTAATGCTGTGAATTTTAATGTAATAAACCCAATTTCTTTTAGTGCTTAAAAAGGCAGCTGAGATTTTCATCTTGAGTTATGGCTTGTCTCGGTGAAACTGTCTAATCAATCTAGGTTCTTAGTGGTCTGGTAGCCATGTCAGAAAATATAGAGCTCAATATAGCCATTCTTTGTCATCATTTTTCACAAATCCCAAAATTTTATAAGTTAAAGGGTTTGGTTTTTATAGGTTGAAGAAATCATTTCCCATAAATTTATTAAAATACATTTGCTGATGAATCTCAGTTGAAGATCTGTACTGATCTTAAGAATGAGAATCCAGTAGCTCCCAATCTACCGGTATATGGTGAACAGTGACCTAATGTTTATAATATTATTACATGTTAATATTAAAAAATTATGAATATAATTATTACAATTGCATAGAGAAAAGCATGGATGGTGGGTTCATGTTCTCTAGTCCTATATGACTTCTCTTATATGAATTGACTACTTACATAAGATTTTTGGGTCAATGAATGTTGCATTATATTTTATCTACCTTTCCTTTTCTCATTCTTGAGCACATAATTAGATGTTATTGGATTCTGTTTAGTAATTGTTACAGATGATTTATTTGTTTCATTGGTTTCCATTCTGTTGAACTGCTGGAATTGTCTCCACAGAGAGATCTGCCAACCACTGTAGGGGTAATGCAACATATCAGATGTCTCATCACCTCATTTTGAAATCTGGAGATTTTCCACACAGGGGTGGGTTGTAGATCGTTTTGCTGCCAGTTTGCTCAGGGTCGCACCTCGTGCATGTGTGAGCGTGCAGCAATCAAAAATTAGCTTCTGCGCATGGGCAGAAGCAAAATCCAAATGGCAGCGCCCACAGAGAAACCGAAGGAACTGGCTCTGTGATGTAATCGCTAAGTTACTACTGGTTCTAAAGAACCAGTTAGAACTGGTAGGAACTCACCTCTGAGGCATGGCCATTTCTAACAAAAGCAACAAATGCTGATATGAAATTGCACTATGCCACAATCATGTTCTAAGCTATTGATGGCCTGTTTAACAGCAATAGCACTTAGATGTCTATGGTGATTTTCAGTCATCCAGGTCAAAGGTACTTTTTTCTTCTTCAAGAGGCAGCTGGACTTTCTGTAAAGAACAAATGGTTGCTTTTGAATGCATTTTTTTCTGGAAATCCATTCGTATTCCTGCACCATTCAAAGGGTATTCATTCCAAAATACAGTTCTGAAAGTCCAGTTGTCTCTTGAAAAAAAAAGCACCTTTGAAACAGCAGGATTTAGACTTCATATCGCTTTACAGCCCTCTCTAAGTGATTTACAGAGTTAGCATATTGGCCCCAACAATCTGGGTCCTCATTTTACCAAATTCGGAAGGATGGAAGACTGAGTCAACCTTGAGCTGGTTAGGCTCGAACTCTTGGCCGTGAACAATTAGTTAGCCTGCAATACTGCATTATAATCACTGCACCACCACAGCTCTTAATATATTAATACATTAAACTGTGTGAGAAGACATTCATAATTTCAAAGAATGCAATAAGATTAGTCTGGCATGACCTGTTTTTCACAAACCCATGTTGGCTTTTGGTTGCTGCTTTGTTTGCTTCTAGGTGTTTGCTGATTCGTTTCTTGATAATCTTTTCTAGAATCTTCCCTGGTATTGAGGTCAGGCTGATAGGTCTGTAGTTTTCTGGATCTATTTTCCCCCTTTTTTGAAGATGGGAACTACATTAGCTCTTTTCAAGTCCTCTGGCAGTTCCCCAGTGCTCCAGGATCTTTGAAAGATATAGTTCAATGTTTCTGAAATCTCGTCTGCCAGTTCCTTCAGAACCTTGAGGTGTAGTCCATCCAGTCCTGGTGATTTGAACTTGTCTAGAGTAGACAGGTGTTCACTTACCATTTTCTTCCCTATTTTGTGATAGGCAGTCTTACTTTCTCAATACAAGTAGCATTTAAGGAGTATATTGAGATAATAGAGTCCCTTATCATATTTTTCAGCTTAGTAGTAATAAATAGTAAATTTTTATTAGCCTTTTATGGTATTTTGGTTGCTTTCACACTTTCTGATAAAGATGTTTGCACAGAAGGACCACATTAGTCTTCAGATCTCTTCCTTTCTGAAGGGTTGCTACCTATAATAACTCAGAGGTTCATTGTGTTTGTGGCAGTGATTTACTAGGACAACAACAATGGTGCATTTGAAGTATTGCCACACTAACTCAAGTCCTTAAGAATCTAGCTAGCTGCTATACCATGCCAACAATGTGGTAACTCTTCATTTTACAAATAAAGTGTTTCTAGGTGTGCATAGAAATGTCCCAATTGTATTTGTTCTGCTAGCAGGGGATGATAGGAAGTGTGGCCTAAATCAGGTTAGGTAAAGCTAGCAGAGAAACTTATCATACCTATTAAATAATATAGAACTAGTTAAAGATGTTCATTCAAATGCAGAAAGGGTAGCTGAATAGATTCACATTTTTTAGAACTTCAGGCAACAAAATATCATTTCTCCACACACCTGATACTCCAGTATTTCATTATAATATCATTTTATGTTCTAGTTCACTAAAATTAAGAGCAGGTTCTACAGATCGAAACATAGGGCAAAATTTAAAATGGGTTTGGATGTATTAATTGCTAGTGGCAGACAAAGTTTGCATATGATTAATGCTGTTGCAAAACTCTTGTTTTACCCATGTTGAGAGATCCAGCAAGATTGGTGTGCAATTGTATTCATGCATGGACATTTTTGGGATTAATAGGTTATATTTATAGTTTTGCAGACATAGAGAATTGGGGCTGTAGAATATTATACTTTCCATTTTACAAACCATACATGCAATAGAAAAAAAGGTTTGTGTAATGGAAACTAGGGAGCTGAGTGAGTACTTTCTGGGGGACTGTGAGATTGTTATTTTTAGTTTACAAGAGTGTTAATAAACTTTTTTTTAAAAAGACAACAATTAAAGCCAATTTATTCAATATAAGGTACAGAACTCATATTTTCTCCTGATGCTTGGCTGTAGGAGGTTCTAAAGAACATTTAAAAAGAGTATAATGTAATTTTAATATGTACATATCAAAGCAAAAGGATATTTTAGAAATGAAATAATACAAATATGTATCTGAAGCATCAGTGGTTAAATAACAAAATTCCTCTTCCTCATTTAGAAATTATCTTGATCTGTGACCAGAATAGGAATATAATGTAGTTTTATGAAGGGATAATATATATATTCTGGATGGCAGAGAACTAGCTACCTAGAGGAAAATATTCTAGGGTTCTGTAGAAAAAAGTGGACAGAATTGCTTGTTGGATGTGTTTTTGTCTATAATTTTGTATAGAGGAACCAAAATTGTTCTCATTTTGTTCTGTGCTGTGTTTTAATTGGTTGTTATATTGTGAGTCTCCCATGTCAAGAAATAAGTAATTACATTCCTTTCTATGGCTAGATACTGTAGTATATATGTTTCCAGCAGGATGGCAAAGAGTGTGCTCAAAGGATCTATCAAAAAATGTACAATATTGGCACTACACTCACTATGTAATTATGTAGGGATTTGCCACAAAGAGCTGTGAAAGAGCTGTGGCTCATTAGGTGGAAAAGACCCTATGGTTCATTGCATAGTCAATCAGATCAGAGGTGGGTTCCTACTGGTTCAAACTGGTTCTATAGAGTAGGTAGTAAGCCGCTGGTGATGTTATAGAACCAGTTCTGCCGCCATATTTTTGTGGAAATTTTTTTTTTGGGGGGAAAGGGTTTTATGAATTTTCCCAGTTTTTTTTTCTTCTGCGCATGCACAGAAGCCGGGTTTCCGGCACTGCGTATGTGTCACCATCTTGTTTTTGGCCTTTTTAATTTTTTTGTAATTTGTTTGTATTGCTCATGCGTGCATGTGCGAAGCGTGCACGCGCTCATGAGGCACACCCACGCGTCATGGGAGGCAGTGAATCGGTGGCGAGGTAAGTTAGAACCCATCCCTGTCCTCACTATCGTGTCAAAACTGAAGAAGCTTCTTAGATGAGAAGCAAAACATCTTCAAAAGAAAAAACAAGAAAATCCATTTGCCTCCTGAAAAAAAACGCACTTTTGGGATTTGAAGGCAGCTTTTTTCTCTTTTCCTATTGTTTATAAGTTGTGTTGTCAGGTATAAAGCTATAGTTTATAGTTGTACATTTCATATGTGATGTGAAATATATTCATTTTTTAGTTCAATAGCTGTACCTGCGTATTGAAGCTTTTATTAGAACCAGCCTGGTGGTTAAAGAACTAGCTTTGAAACAAGCAATTTTTCAGAAAAACCTGCCTAGTTCATGTACCTAAAACAAGTATAGTAAAAGCACAGACAACCTATTTAAAATTGTTAAGGGCAGATTCCTCCAGCAACTTGTCATGATATAAGCTCTAAGATATGTGAAGAATGCAAGCATCCAATCCACAGCTTAATGTGCGGTCTCTTTGACTCAAGGGAGAAAAAAGAAAGAACTGAGAGGCCTTCTAACTTAAAAATAAACAAAGTAGCTGGCCTCACTCTTCCTTGTATATTTTAAAACAGAAGGCAGCATTCTTTCCTCTCAAGATACAGCAGCAAAATGACAGGAGACCTTGAGCAATTTTCTACATGTCTTCAGCAGCTGCAATATTCAGGCAACTTTTTTGTTTTGGTCATAGTTCATTCTAACAGAATGGTGAGAAGCAGAGGTTGGATGCACTTACCTACCGTTTCGCAAATGTGTCTTGTCTGCACATGAGCAAAGCTTTCTGCGTATGCACATAGGCTGTGAGTCAAGTCCGGGTGGGTGGGCGGAGTCTCCCGGATAGAACCAGCTGAACACCATCACTGATGTAAAGCAGTGTTTCTCAACCTTGACTGCTTGAAGATGTGTAGACTTCAACTCTTCATATGCATGCACAGACATTACACACACCCAACCAAGTTGTTTGAGGACCAAGCAAGGTAAGGGTCGTTGAAGTCTGGGGGGGACTATCTCTGTAATGGCCTTCAGCCCTCACATGTTAAATTGAACAGCTCATCCATTAAGCCTTCTACATGGAATAAAGAGAGGAGACTCTTGGATCAACTCAGAGAGAACTTCTGGATTAGTGTTCAGCATTCACATTCAAGCAAACAATGTACTATTGTTCAGAATGCAAATAGTCCTTGACTTACACCACAATTGAGCCCAAAAATTCCATTGCTAAGCAAGGCAGTTATTAAGCGAGTTGTGATCCATTTTATGACTTTTTTTGTACTATGATTGTTAAGCGAATTACTGAAGTTGTTACGTGAATCCTATTTCTGACAGTCAAAATTATACTTAGATAAAATGTTTCCCAATTTTTTTTCTTAGTCTCATGAATCTTACTTGCCAGTTCCTTCAGGAAACAGTCTATTCCCTTCCCTCCATTTTTGAGATGCTAAGGAGCTGTCTGTCCTGGTATCAGAGGGAAGGATGTGACATGTGCCATCTGAATTATGGCATCATGTTGCATGTGGCAATCCCCGCTACCACCGTGGATGCCCACTGAGTTTCCCAGATTAACATGGACCACCATATATGTCCCACTTTTTTTCATTCAGAGATATATTCCCCATCTTTAATAAGGAGTTGCTCTTTCTACTTTCCCTTTATTCACATTTGGCATTTCCACTTGAGAACACCATTGTGTTTGACTGAAGGATTTGGAGAAAAATAATGAAAGGGAATCTAAATCGCATAGGCCTTGCTATTATATAGCATTGAAATGGATTTAAAATACAGCTTCCCATTCTTCCAGAGTCAGGAAAGTAAACAAATATTCCAATTCATTTTGATATATAGGCGCCCACTTTGTATTCTATTTATTTAGGAAATTTTTTTAGCCACCCATCTTAGACAAATAACTCTGGATGACTTGCAAACTTGCCAAGCAAATACTCTTCTAGAAAAGAAATTTTTTAAAAAAGGGGAAAATATTATGTCTATACTATTCATAATTCAACAGACAATGCTTTTAAAAAGTATGTTCTTAACATGAACAGAATACAAAATATTGTCAACTGCTCCACCTATTGACATTTTAGTAGAATGAGAATATGAAATATATATGAAATAGAATAACAGAATTGGAAAGGACCTTGGAGGTCTTCTAGTCCAACCCCCTGCTTAGGCAGGAAACCCCACTCAAATTCCGACAAGTGGTTATCTAATCTCTTTTTTTTAAACGTCCAGTGTTGGAGCATTTACAACTTCTGGAGGCAAGTTGTTCCACTGATTAATTATTCTGTCAGGAAATTTCTCATTCTAAGTTCTAAGTTGCTTATCTCCTTGATTAGTTTCCACCCATTGCTTCTTGTTCTACCCTCAGGTGCTTTGGAGAATAGCTTCACTCCCTCTTCTTT
>JANHFT010000223.1:360733-371147 GCA_032467955.1 Pseudoxenodon macrops | reverse complement strand
TGCTATATTGTTGGAAAAGATCCTTTTTTTTTTCTTTTTTTTGTTCCAGGCTTCAACATTGCAGGGAGTATTGGGCAAAACTTGCCATGAAGCAAGCAGAGCACAGATTTCAGGACCTTGGTCAGCTCCAAATAATGCAGGTATGGATTTCTGCAAGCTACTCAAAGCAGTAGAGAAAGATGTTTCAATACTTTCAGTACAAGCTGCAGATTGTACTCCATGCAAGTCAAAGACGAGAACACTTTACAAAGGAATTGATGGCCATGCTGACTTTTGGGGTTCTCTTGGAAAGCTTGTATTACTGAGAGTTTCAGTTTTACTGAAACTATACCAACTTCTCCTTGCAAGATAACATTTTAATATCACCAACAAATATCCATTGCTTTCAGTCCTATTCATGTTTCTTCCTTGCCATTTATTTATCCGATATTATTTCAGATTCATTTTCCATAGGTAGATTAACATACTATATGAAGCATACCTTTTCCACTTAATTGATTTAGTATTAACTGATCATTCCAAATTAGCAAAATGCCTTAACTTACAAAACAACACATGGACATTTTAATTGCTTTCAATGCTTGGAAGCATAGCTTCTGCAAATAAGAAACCTGTTGAATGTACTGAAGCATCAAGCATCCATTTGAACCCAAAAATGCAAAGAAGAGCTGGATTAAATAAATATTTTTCAGGGGGGGGAAACCTGGAAAAATTACATTATAGGCATGATGGGTTCTTTTTTATATAAAAAGGAAGATAAAAACACAAATTAATATAAAATGAGAAGGAATGAAAAAGAAATGAGAAAGTGAAAAGTGAAAGAAAAAAAGAAAACAAAAATAGAAAAGATACAAAGAACCCTAAATGCAAGATACAATTAGATTAACTAAATATTTTTTTCAGGAAAAAAGGATAAATAAATCATTTATATTATAAGCAACATGACTGGTTCTTTGTGAACAAGACTATTTGGTTTTGTGCTGAACCTGATATCAATTTGAACAGTACCATACTATACCATCCCACAGCAATATATTATCATCAAACCAATACACTATATTGTCTAATATCTTTCTGAGTAAGTTTCATAATTTGTCTTCCAGGAAGTGGATAAATTTTTGGGTTTGAGTCATTCCTTATATGCTGGAACTTCCTATGGCTTGGCTTGCAAAGACTTGTAAAGACTTCGATCAAACCAGCGATCACTCAGATCATTAATAATTCCTTTTAATAAATTCTGTTTCCTGTTATATCAAAGAAGGAAGTAGTGCTTTTTTGCTTAGTAAACTATTATTGGATGTATCAAACTTTAAAAACTATATAGCCAAGCTGATAGAGAAAGCACATGTCCTCTATTACTGGATCTGTAATAAAATGATTGCCTCACTGCATCTAGATCAGGCCAGGTGATCTCAGTCAAGCTATTGGATTATATATAGCAGGGGAAAAGGTAAGGAGAATACCATTTTGTTGATACCCTTGAACCTCTCATCAGCTTTTAATACTGTTGGCTACTGAAATGCTTAGCAATAGCAACAAGACTTTACAGTGCTTTACAGCCCTCTCTAAGCTGTTTAAACAGTCAGCCTATTGCCCCCAATAATCTGGGTCCTCATTATACCCACCTCAGAAGGATGGAAGGCTGAGTCAACCTTGAGCCTGGTGAGATTCGAACTGCCAAAATGCTTAAGAAGCTAGAAGGGCCCTTTGTGATGGTTTAGCACTTATATTTCAGGGCTACCAGAAAATAAAACTGGGAAACTTCTATTTAATCCCTGAGAATTATCCCACAAGGAGTATCCCACAAATCTCTATTTTGTCTCCTGTATAATTTAATACCGATAGCCCTTGTTTAAGGACTGAGTTATATGGCAATTGTTCACACTTAGGATGATGATAAAAATGAAATTTACAATCAGTCGTCACATTCATGATCTTTGTAGGTCTGTAAAGCAAAAGAAAGCTGAAGTAAGATCATAAGGACATTTGTGGTTTCACTTAGCAACTGCTTTGCTTAATAACCAAGTTGTTGGCTCCAATTGTGGTTGCTAAATGAGGACTACTTGTGTTTATATTAAACTACTTATAAAATCACTCACAGTTTGGTATTTTGTCATTAGTGCACTAATTACTATCAGCTATATATTTTTCAAAAATCAAAGTCGTGTCCAACCCATCACAACTCCATGGGCAATGTCCCTCCTGGCCTTCTTGGCCTCTACAATCCCCTGGAGTCCACTGAAGCTCATGCCTACTGCTTCAATGACTCCATCCAGCCACCTTATTCTCTGTCATCCCTTTCTTCTTTTGCCCTCAATCTTTCCCAGCACTAGGCTCTTCTCCAGTGAGTCCTTCCTTCTCATTAGTTGGCCAAAGTATTTGATCAAAAAGCTCAGGATTGAGCATTTTCAAGCTATTGAAAGTCTCCAAACTGTACAAGACTCGGTGAAGGAAAATAAGCTGAGATTAAATGTAGATAAAATAGAATTGTGATTGGGGAAATAGACCTTGGAAATTCAGGAGATACTTTGATTTGGGGTGCTACTCCCTTAAATCCTAGGTCTGTAATCTGTAGTCCCTCCTGGATTCAGCATCAACATTGAGCAACTTCAGTGGCAAAGAAAGCCTTGGCTGATAAACCAGAAGGTTCATTGCCTGGAGAACAGAGACCTCCCCATGTGCTGCCAGCCTCAATGTTGGATTCCAGCATATGTACTTTCAATGGTTCAGAATGTGGTAGCACAAATAATAAAAACCACGCATAACCCCTGTATTGAAACAGCTTCTTGGGATACCTAGTCGCCTTCTAAGCATGCTAAGTATGATAATACGTCCAAAACGTCTGTAGTAGAATCGGTTATATGCTTCATGCCTCCTATTTATATAATTTCCTTCCAGTGTTATCCTATTCTCCCATCAGCCTTTTACAAAGGAAAGCAAAGAGCTCTTGTGCTTCATGCAGAAATGTAAGATGTAAGACACGTCAGGCTAAAACAGTGTCTTTAGACAGACCCACCTGATTGCATTTGACCTTGGTCCTTTTTTTTTCTCCATTATGAATGCATCTGAGCCCAGGATGGATTCACAAGCAACTGAGCAGAAAATCTGATGTGTGCAGAAGCATTAATTTTCTGTGCATACCAGATCAGCATTGCTGCTAAACAATGTGCCCCTCAATCCAATTTAGACAAGCAGCATTCTCTGAGAAGAAACGACAGGTAGCACACATCAGATAGAAACTCAAAGTGAAAGCCATAAATTAAAACTACCCAAAGGCGCCCGCTGGAGTGGGAGATTATTCAGACTTTTAATTTTCAATCCCTTCTCATTCAGAAGGCAATGCATGAAGAGCAATTTATCTTTCGATAGGACCGCTTCAAATTTGGGACAAACAAGAGAGATGCAAACAATTAGAAGCATTCAACTGAAGACATGATGTGGATACATAAAATTTTATACGCCAGCAAAAGAATCGGCAAGGGACTGAATAAATTACTGGCATTCTGTGAAAAGTTCTGAAAAAAGGCGTTTTCTGTTACAAGCCAGGACACTTAACAATCAGAAGTGCTTTAGTTCCCTAAGGGTTTACAAGCTCATTTTTCCATATGCTAAGAAACACTTTTTAGACCAAAAAAAAAAAGCTTACAGAAATTATGGGAAATAGTGGCTATTTTTTTCCCAGGGAAATGAATAGCAAGGAGCAGACAATTTTAAACTAACAAATAACAATAAAAATAACATTTCCCTGCCATGATTTACTTTTTTCCAATTTGCTCTAAGCTTGTTTCATTTTGTTTTTCAGCTACAAGTTCCATGTACATTTATTGTCATGACATACATTCAGAATCCCTCAGGAAACATTCAACAGTCATGCAGATTAGAGAAATGGCAAACAGATCAAGCTCCTTTTTCCTGATCCTGAGAATTTTTCCATTCAAAGTTGTTTCTACCTAAAATGGAGAGGAGAGGAGAGAACAAAGATATTTAAACAATTGTTTGTACTGCAAACAATACAAAAAACACAGAACAACAAGCAATGTCAAAAGTGGTTTAGATTTGGGTTCCAGATCCTGAATTGGGCTCTTTGAGGAAATTTCAAGAGAAATTTCAACTGAAGCAAACTGCATAAAGCCCAATGAGAATCTTTGCAAATGTTTCATAATAATATTTCAGAGTGATTAGGAACTAAAGGCATAGATATTTTATTTGCAAAATCCTTATAAATTCTTCCCCTCTACTACTCATCTCCTTCTTAAAGGTTGATGGAGAATAAAGAAAGGAATGTTGCATCACACAGTAATTTGAAGTAAAACAGGGAGCCTTTGTACTAAACTGTAAAGGAAAGTATGGTAATTCTGTTGTTTTCTGGTTTTTTTAAGAATATAATTTTACATTTTCTAGAGTTTCCAATTTTAAAAAAGCTACCTTGCATATTTGATTGGTCATTTTTCTTCCAAGAAAGAGTTTGATCACTGAACAAGTTTCATTGCATCCATAAAACATTTATTAGTATTACATTGGGGGTGAATTTCAACACTTCCCACCTCTGCATAGCTTCAGTTCATCTGGATACCATCATCCTGGTGTCCATTCTTTCATAAAGTGACAATATAACAGCAGGCAATAATGGGTTTCTTTTTAAAAAATTCTTTAGGATTGTTTGTAACATGTTCTTAGATCAAATTATAATTTGAATCCAATCCAGATCCTGTCTATTGCCTCTAATTCAGATATAACTGTAAGAGGACTACAATCTCTTAAACAGAGTAAGCACCACTTCTGAATATCTGCATAAAGTTACTATGAAACTATCAAGTGTGTTATTATCCTTCTTAGGATTTTACTCTATTCCTTAAGAATAAGAGAATTATTGAAGAGTAATTAATGAAGAGAACTACTGAAGAATAAGAGGAAGATCCGTGATATATAGATAGAGAGGGAGGGGGGAAGAGAGAGACAGAGACAGAGACAGAGAGAAATCCTATGTTTTCCCAAAATAAACACTAGGGCTGTGATGGCAAACCTATGGCACGGGATTTCTGGAGATCATGCACGCACGATGATCAGCAGGCCTTTTTGCATGTGGCAGTGCCAGAAACTGGAAGAGCTGGTCTTTCATTTTCCTTTGTGAGCATGTGTGCTGGCCAGCTGATCATCCCACGCGCATGTGCACCAGAAACCCAGAACAATAGCTGGCTGAAATTGGAAGTTTAGTAGCTGAAACCAGAAGTTCATTTTCAGGTACACCTATGTGCCCTGGGCAGCTCCTCTTCCAGGTTGCAGCTCAGACGTGTGCATGTGCATGCACATGTGTACTTCCTTTTCAGCTCTCGGTGTCGAAAAGGTTTGCCATCACTGCACTGGGGCTTCTTGGGGGGGGATCTTATTTTTTTTCCAAGAATGGGAAGCCCACTTCTTCTGCTTGTTTCCTTTTAGAATTTTAGAAACTAACCCTTCTCTTAAAATGCAGAAAATGATCTCTAATTTCCATATCTTATCTATAAGCAAATCTTTAAAGTCTTGTCATTCATTCCTGGTCAGCAAAGAGTTACCAGAGATAACAAGATACCTATTCTAATCATGATCAAATAAACCAGCTTTATATTCTTTTACTTTGAATGGTGTTGATCTTTAATCCCTTCAAATGCTGTCCTAGAACTTAATTTCTTTTCAGTTTTTCTCTGTTCCTTCTCACAAAATCCTTCAAAACTTTAACAAGTCTCTTGTAAATCCTACATAGGAAAGTTATCCAGGTCACTCTTTTAGTTTGCTGTTATTAACATATCAAGCAGTTTCATTTGTATATCCAGATTAGCATTCATACCGTGCCAGCCTGTTACATTTAAATCCACTTTTACAACAGATAAAATTTGTTCCTCTTCTATAACATCTAAACCCAATCAAAATGGGCACTGTTAAAATTAACCTCTGGATCCATTGTTCACAAATATCCTTCAGTATATCCAATGATGAAGCATTTTACTCCACTCTATATTAGTAAGTCAAATTTAAGTGTTCTTCTCCTTTAATTGCAATTTTTAATTCCTTTTGGTTTCCTCTAGTGTTGTGATGGTGAACCCATGGCATTCGTGCCAAAGGAGGCACGTGGCGCCATATCTGTTGGCACAGGAGCCATTGCTGTAAATCAGCTCCAGTGTGCATGCATGCACTGGCCAGCTGATTTTTACCTGCCATGCCCCCAGGAGTTTCCATGTGGCCCATTTTGAGATAAGTAAAAGGCTCATACAGAATCTCTGGGATGATATTTCTGGCCTCCGGGGGACCTCTAGGGGTGTGGGAGGCCATTTTTGCCCTCCCCAAGCTCCTAGAAGGTCTCGGGAGTCTCGGGAGAGCAAAAACCAGGCTTTCTGGTCCCACCAGAAGTTGGGAAATGGCCCATTTCTGGCCTCCAGAGGGCCTCCAGAAGTGTGGGGAAGGCTGTTTTCACCCTCCCCAGGCTCCTAGAAAGCCTCTAGAGCCTGGGGAGGGCAAAAAACCCAAGGTGCCATTGTGTGCCAAAAGTGGTGGGAAGCATGGGGGTGGGATGCATTGAATTATGGGTGTGGACATTTACACGCATGACCCACACACCCTCCCCCTGCTTTTGGCATGCGACAGCAAAAAGGTTACCCATCACTGCTCTAGTGTCCAACCTTAAAAACGTATGTATTTTTTAAAAATTCAAAACAATGGCATTTTTCCACAGGAGAAATTTTTATAATTAATTTCAAAATCTTATTTCAAATCCATCTGGACCCTTAGTCAATTTGTAACTTTCCAGATTCAATATTCCAATTATCCTTTTGTTGTTTATTCCCAAAAAATTGTTTAAAGTCCCTGAACTTATATTTAAAAGAACATTATCAGTCCAAATTTTGTATGGGGAGAGAAACCAATAAAAATAAAGAGCATTTTGAAAATGGAGCTGCACAGGAAAAAAATATCCCATCTGAACATGCATACACCATTGCTGTGCTTTACAGAATACAGTATAAGAGCCTCCTAGGACCACTGCTGGTCAAAAGGTTGGAAACAATTCCTGAAACGAAGCTGTGCATTCTTTTCCCTGCCTTGTTTTTACCTGAAGAGTTGCTATCATTCTTGGACACATGCCTTCTATCACACAAAAACAAGGCAATCCATCACTGTCATATCATTTATCACTCCAAGTTGCTTCTACGGAGCATTTTATTTTCTGGGAAAGTTGCTTATTAACATCAGAGCTGCCTCAGCGAACACACAAGACATCGGAGTTGGAGTTTAGGCTATTGTCGTAGATTGACTAATGGCCAGTTGTAGTCCTAACTGGATTCTGCAGGTCTATTATATATACGAAACCTGCAATAACGTATCATTCCATGAGTGCATGTGGGAAATCGGGAGTTATTGCTTATGGTTTTCATATCTTTGAAATGTAGATTATGTGCCTGAAAAAACATGGGACAAATCTTTTTATTGGCCCTTTGGAAGGACATTTTTTTGTGCTTTCAGTTTGAGAATTTGCCTTGAATTTAATTCTTCTAAGACAGGGGTGTCAAACTCAAGGCCCGTGGGCCAGATCCAGCCCACGGGGTGCTTAGATCTAGCCCATGGGGCCACCCTGGAAACAGCATAGTACCAACCCGCGGTGCCTCTGCTAGCAAAAACGCAGCTCAGGAGGGCTGCATGCGGTCCTTGCGAGCTCCGTCTTCTCTGGCAGAGGGTTCCAGGAGTCCATCGCAGCCAGAAACAGAGCTTGGGAGCCCGGTTTTGCTGGCAGAGCATCGGGTCACCACACCCAACACGAGTGATGTCACGCTGGCCATGCCCACCCTGGCTACACCACGGGTGGGTTCTAACTTACCTCGCTGCCAGTTCACTTCCTCCTGCGCGCGCATGCGCAGTCCAAAAAAATTACAAAAAATCCCCCCCCCAAAAAAGGCCAAAATCAAGATGGCGACGTATGTGCAGTGCCGGGACTCAGCTTCTGCGCATGTACAGAAGAAGAAAAAACAGATTTTTAAAATTCCCCCCAAAAATAAATTCTAAAAAAAAGATGGCAGTGTCCGCAAAACTGGTTCCATGACATAGTAAGACAGCAGCTTACTACCTACTGCATAGAATCAGTCCAAACTGGTAGGGACCCACCTCTGGGCTACATCAACCCCGGCCCCCCAGGTCAAACACAACCCTAATGCGGCCCTCAATAAAATCGAGTTTGGCACCCCTGTTCTAAGATGTCCTTTGCCATTTTTGAAATGGTGTTTTGTCACTGGCTAGTTTGGGGGGAAATCCAACTGTTCTGTTCACTGGTCCCAAGAGTTTGTGGACTCCTAAGCATTTCTTAAGTAATAATCACATTATAAAAACCATTGTAAAACAGAAACTGCATGGGGCAAAAAGGGAACCATGATGTGCTACTCCCAGTGCAATCCTTGGGTGAAGTTGATAAAATGGAAGATGCAGCCCCAGGAGTAATAATAATTATTTACTTATAAATGTATAAATGCATTATTTATCCCAAACCCACTTTAAGAACAGTCATAGCAAGCAAAGGACTCGATTTTCCTCTTGCTGTTCTTGCTCTGCTGTTCCTTGATTGACTGATAGGTTGAAGGTGTTCCCCCTCCCCCTTGCTTCCTAAAGGAAAAACAGAATTTCCTTCCTTTCTTTTCCTTTCTCCCACCCCGAGGTCAGATGCAGAATTTCGGTCGATGCATGTAATTTCATTAATAAGCTTGACTTTTTGCAGCTCCTGCGTGTAAATGCTTGAGACCTTAAGCCCTCCTTCTACTCCCACACATGTATTCTGCTAAATATGGACCTCATAAAGGATGCCAAGCAGTGTCGGCTGAGAATTTCTCCTACAGTACTTTCCCGGAGCATTACATTTGTGTGAACTTTCTTCTTACCTTCAGGTAATTGGAAAAGATTGCCCTGTGATTGAAACTACATTCTGTGAGTCATTTATAGTTAAACTAGCTTTCCTTCCTTCCTATCTTTGGAGACTTACATTACTGAACGAGCCAAAGGACTGTCAGGCTCAGGAGAGAACCCATATTAATCTATTATGCATTCAGAACTGTGAGTTTAGGCAGAAGGACATGGATAATTCTATTCTACCGTGTTCTTCCAAACGAGGTTTTTTGAAGTTAATGCAGTAGTTAAAACGGGAAGAAGCATCTGCATAATGCTTCACATCAAAGCAACTTCATGCTATCACATGTACTTCCTCTCAAAGATAGAATTGCTTCCATCAGCTCTCTTTTGATAATAAATGCAAAGGGAACAAAGCAAGACCGGTACAGTATAGAGTTGGCAAGAGAACAGACTCACCCGGATGGCTAAGCACAATTAGAAAATCCAGGGCAATTTTGCAGAGGACAACAAAAATAGATCTGATGGGGGAAGGAAATATCTAGGCAGTTGGGTCAATTTTCCCAGCTTTCAACCAGACAAAATAGAGTTCAGGAAAAGACCTCAAGCAGAGAGGAAAAGGAAAGGGAAGTGGCATGCAATACAAAAAAAGAAAAGAAAAGAAGTGTTAGATGATCATATTAGAAGATGTTAGTTGGATAAGCAAGCTTGGAACTCTCATTTCAGAATTGGCACCTGAAAAACTATGTCAGATAGAGGTGATAATAGCCTATGATATCAAGCAAATAGACAAATTATGAATTACTGACTGGTTTAGTAGAGAATATAAACATGTTGGCAACATGCCAACATGTTATAAGGCTACCAATATCCATCCTGGCTCTTGTTGACCTCTTAGCGGCATTCAATACCATCAATCATGATATCCCTCTTGGCCACTCTAGGAGTGAATGGCATTTTATTGAGCTGGCGCTCCTTCTTCCTCCAGGGTTGATCTCAGAGAGTGTTGCTATGCAGGCCTTGGCTCTACTTTGTGGGGTGCCTGCGGGCTCAGTTCTCTCTCCTCTGACATTTACATGAGGCCACTGGATGAGGTGATCTATAGGTTTGTGTGACATATCATCAATAGGTAGATGTCACCCAGCTTTATATATCTATTCCAGGCCCCTTGTGTGATGTTGTAGATATCATATTCCAATGACTGGAGACTGTTTGGGTCTGGATCAGACAAAATGAACTCTGACACAATCCTAGCAAGATGCAGTGGCTATGGATATTTGGATCCACCAAAGCAGGGGTTGGCAACCTTAAACACTCAAAGTGCCACAAAGATCCTAACCGGAAGACCTCATTCAATTTTGGAGCCAACCGGAAGTCCGGTTCCTCCACCATAGAGTCTCCTCCTAGCATGGGGTCCTTTTTCCTTTACCAATCCTAACTGAAAGTCCTATCAATTGTGGAGCTAACCGGAAAACCCGCCCCTTGCCATAGAGTCTTCTCCTGGCATGCCCTGCTTCCCCCCCCCCCAAACCAGAAGCTCCTCTCAAAATTGTGGTGC
>JANHFT010000223.1:314131-333912 GCA_032467955.1 Pseudoxenodon macrops | reverse complement strand
GCCGTTTTTCACCCTCTGGAGGCTTCAGGGAAGCCTCCTGAACCCTTTGCAGGGCGAAAAACAGCCCAAGGGGGGGTGCATGCGCAGTGCAGTGTGCATGGGGGGGTTGTGTGTTGGCACACGCACGCTAGCGTGCATGCACTGCAATTTTTGGCACGCAAGAAGAAAAAGGCTAGCCATCACTGTGCTAGTCGATCCCAACTCTAGGGGATGGTGGTCATCTCCGTTTCAAAGCCGAAGATCCAGCACTGTCCGAAGACATGTGGCCGGCATGACTAAAGGCCGACGGCACACCGAGTGCTGTTACCTTCCCACTGAAGTGGTCCCTATTTTTGTACTTGCATTTTTAAGTGCTTTCGAACTGCTAGGTTGGCAGAAGCTGGGACCAGTAACTGGAGCTCACTCCATTGTTAGGGATTCGACCTTTCTGATTGACAAGCTCAGTGTCTTAGCAATTGAGCAACTGTTGTAAGTCAAGGACTAACTGTACTGACTTTTAGACATGAGACTTTTAAATGACTGTGCAGCACTTTGGACTTGAAGACAAAATAAATGCTTCAGAACAAACAATAATTCACATTGTCCTTGGTCCACAAGTCTTCAAAGCAACTGCATCTTTTTCTGGCAGCCTAGAGCTATTTTCTGTAGTTGTGATGTAATCCTGGCAAAAAGTATATTTGGTGGATGCCCCTGCATGTCCCCAAACTCCTTGGTCTTAAAATCTGAAATATTGGACAACTCTACTATTTACCTGAGGTTTTTCTTTCAAACAATCATAAAAACCTTAAGATGCAATTCATACATTCAAAAGTAAAAATACAAAAAACAAGAATTAAGTCAAAGTTTCCCTAATAGAGTTTAATTAGCTTAGAAGGCAGGTGGAACAATGAAAAGTGAGAGTTTTTAAAACTAGTTTTTAAAGCAGACATTCATTACTGCTGAGATTCTTTTCTAAATGGGCCTTAAAATAATTCGAAGACTATCCTGGAGCTTTGCAGCTGATTGTAGTTTGCTTTAGGCTATAAATATTATATTTAGCATTTATATAAAGAGCAGCTTAGTAGTACAATGGCCTCTGACGCAATATTAATACATCTTAAATTAGTATCTTCTAGCCCAAAAAAACGAAGGGAGCCGAAAACCATTCAACACAGTAATGCTAGCAAATGTAGACACCTTTCTATGACTTCACTGCAGGGTGAGACTGATTGCCAGTCATCAGAGTAAACACTGGGGACAGTTTTATATTTATATGCAATGTTTTGGATTTGATTGCAGGATTTAGCAAAGTGCCAAGAGCATAAACAGAGCACTTGTCCGAGAATCATTAAATCAGCCACACCTGTATCCAGGATGGAACAGGTGTGCAGGTGTCAGACCATTCCTCATATACTGAATCCTTCCTATCAAGTAAATTGGACTATCAGCCTGTAGCTTAGAGCACTGAAGAAACTTTATCTTTTTTTATTAGTCATAATCCCGGCAAGAAGCCTGTGAAGGAAGCATAATTCAACAATGGTGTAATAATGGGGATACCGAGACTGGGGAAAAAGGAAGATTAAGCAAAGAGTGACTTTCTTGTGCAGATCAAAACAGGTGGGGAGTGAAATCCTGAAGGAGAAAAGAGAAGGGGAGGGGACAAAAATGCTTTTCATCTGTTTCCTGTGTCTGCCTTGGGGTGGAGGGCGAATTTGACCCTCGCTTCGCTGTTTAAATGCAGTGTAAAAGTAGTTAAGTGTGTGATTATGCTTATACTGTACAATGTTTGTTTTTAAGTATATCCAAGCATGATCATTTGAGAGTTATGACATTAGCATGCTTGAAACAATGTCCTTGAAGTCTCCCCCATTCCTTTTTCTGAAGATTGGAGTTGAATTTTCTTCTGGTAACTTGGAATGCTATGGCTGTCAAAAAGTATCACTGTTCATATGGCATTTACATAACCCTTCTGGGATTTAAAAGTTCCTATTCCGAGTTCATTTAAACTTAGCCAGTTTTAAAATATTCAGTCCAAAGTGGCTTCTTCCTTCCTTCTAATATCCTAGGAGACAATATCTATGGGGGGGCCTGTAAAAATCTATAAAGTGTTAATATTAATGGGGAGGCTTGTTTGTGAGAGGCACACACAAACACACAGTTGACACCCAGACAATTCTATTGCCCAAAGCTTTGCTGGCTGGGGAATTCTGGGAGTTGAAGTCCCCCAGGCTTAAAGTTCCCAAGGTTGGAGACCTCTGTGTTAGGTTACAACTCTCATCAATTGCTCATTGATGAATATGAATATTGTAGCTTTACACATCTGGAAAGATCAACGAATGACATAGCAACTATAGATTAGACTGTAATATTGAAGAAAAGAAACAAGTTTACAAAGATACATTCTAGAAGAATGAATGACCACTTGCAGCAATTCTAATCAAAAATTTAGTGCAATGATTCCCAAAGCTGTTGATCAGAAAATCTTACTGAACTTCAGTGACTTGTCCTAGGTCCTTTTTTTTTTGGAATTGTTGGAATTTTTAACATTGCTCAATGAATAGTCATAACTTGAGGATGCTATTGTATCATAATAACAATATTATTGAATGGCCTTTTTATCATTTCAAAAAATTACCATTGGTAATTTCATTGCTTTTCATCTTATTATTAGATTTATTATTAATTATTATTATTATTATTTCATCAAATTATTATTTGGGAGATTTAAAAAAATACATTTTAGTGCAAGTGGCTATCTTTATGTCAATTTAAATGTCCCTGTTGTGAATTCGTATCTCATTACCCAAAGAAAAAGCACTTTTACCCAATTTTGGGTAATTTCCCAGGTTTGGGAAGCACCAATTTAATAGGATTTTCCTTTTTTTTAATGTATATATTCCAATTTCTTTTCCCATGAGAATTTTCAAAGCTTTTTTTATTTTATTCTGAGAACATGTATATGCAAATGTCAAAAATTTTATTGTCCAAGGTTTTTGCTCGTGCTCCATTCATCTTGGAAACTGACATAGTGTGAAATGAACATATTAATATGTAACATGTTTCACATGTTATATAGGTCTTTACAGGAATTAGACAAGCAATGAAATTGTTCCCTAATGATTTATGAGCTTCTTGATGATACATAGATATTTTTTTCCTTATTAGGAACTATTCCTATAATAGCACATACACCGGCGCATGGCGTGGTTAACAGTCTCTCTTTTGAAATCCTAAGCATTAGTCTGGTGAAGATGAGCATCAGTTTATTTATTTATATCTACTAAAGGAGCCCAGCTATATTTAGCTATATTCTGATGGTGACCATAGCTAGTAATACGATATGCAGTGTCTAAAGTACAAAAATAGAGAAGCGGAAATTATAAAGGGAAGATGTCAGCATCTGTGCAGAGCTAAAACTGAATGATGAAATGATACCTCACTGTAGAATTATGATTCAATAAGTGAGTACATGGATCAAGAAATAAGTTCTGTTTCAAACCCATATCATATCATGATCCAAAGGTTTTTCTGAATGATTCCAAATGGGGGCTTGAAACAAAACCTGGAGCATTACAGGTAGTCCTCGACTTATGTCCTCAATTGAGCACAAAGTTTCTGTTGCTAGGTGAGACACTTAGGTGAGATTTGCCCCATTTTACAATCTTTCTTGCCACACTGCAGTTGTTAAGTTAGTCACAGGGTTGTTAAGTGAATCTGGCTCCCCCATTGACTTTGCTTGTTGGAAAATCGCAAAAGATAATCTCAGAATACTGCAAACATCATAAATATGAGTCGGTCTCCAAGCATCTGAATTTTGATCGCGTGACCATGCTATAATGTTTGGATGTGTGAAAAATGGTCATGAAGTCACATTTCTTCAGTGCTGTTGTAACTTTGAACGTACACTAAATGAGCCGTTGTAAATTGAGGACCACCTGTAGTTATTCCAACTTTCAGCTGAAGCATTTGTGGCAGAAATCCAAGAATGAGTAGGGCAGGGTAATGAGCCCTTCTCTTTCCTCTTTCAGAAACAATGATTCGTGATGTCATCATTGCTTCCTTCAGGTGACTGTTCTTTGATGGTCTCAGCACCATGCAGTGCATCATTTTCCACTAATCTGCCCCGATTGCACAATATCTGTTGTGCAAAAATCAAATGTTCAGGTAGAGATTAGATTAAACTTGGCTCAATAGCAGTAACTATGAAAGGGACCTTGGAGTCTTAGTAGATAATCGCTTAAATATGAACTAGGGGCCAAAAAGTCATAGTGGACAATCACTTAAGTATGAGCAGGAGCCAAAAAACCAATGCACTGCTAGGTTGCATTAACAGGCTGATAGAATCAAGATCACGTGAAGTACAGTGTTAGTACCACTTTATAAAGCCTTAATAAGATATAGAGACTCTGGAAAGAGTGCAGAAAAGAGCAACAAAGAGCAATGTTCCAATAGGCCAACCTATTTTCCGAATCACCAGAAGGCAAGACAAGAAACAATGGATGGAAACTCATCAAGGAGAGAAGGAACCTAGAATTAAGGAGAAACTTCCTAACACTGAGAACAATTAACCAGTAGATTGGCTTTCCTTTAGAAGTCGTAGATTCAATGGCAATAAACAGTATTTTCCAGGAGAATTTCATGCAAAGTTACCATTAGATTGTCTTAGCTGAATGTGAAGACTTTCAGGTGTTTATTCCAAATATTATGATTCATCACACAATCAGCCAGGTGTTCAGACTGGATTTGGCATTTTTGCCTGCCAATCAAGTCCTTTCCAAGAACCTGGGATAGACAGATGTAGACATTAGAGGGTGTTAAGGGTATTGTGGTAGGATGTAAGAATATTATTATTTGTTAAATTTATTTGCCACTTATCTCACTGTGGGGCTGGGTGGCTTACAACAGTAAAAGCAAAATGTGTAAACATAATAACAAAACAGTGAAACAAGTAATGAAAGTACAGTAATAGATTAAAAGATGGGTGGGGGGATGCAGAGAATTCAGAGGGGGAACTGGGCTTTGCTAACAGTGTAGTAGCCACCTCCAGTGTAAAACTTCCCCAAAATACCTGTTTAAGAAAGCCTCTATCAAAATTCTCTGTAATTTTATTTGTAAAATTTGTAAGGCTTTTGTTGCGATAGCTTACCTGTGACCATCTTTGTGTGGGAAGGCAGTAAAATTCTTTCTAGCAATCCAGTAAGAAAAGCTCTTTTAAAAAAGAGAGAGTGAGACGCCTGACAACACTTCAATGAAGGAATCAAAGCTTTGTCCAATTAATCTTACAGAGTCTGCTTTTGGTCCCAGGTGTATTCTCTCGCTTTTGAAATTGTTGGATGTCATGCTTTCTACTCTTGTCCTGGCTTTGTCATCTGCATTTGCCTGAAAACCTGAAGCTTCTGTAAGCAGATTTAATGATGACCTAATGAGCAAAAACACATCAGGAGCCAGTCAAAGAAATGAGAACCCTTTTGAAGTGTGGAACTGTTCCAAAATCTTTGTACATATGCCACTCCAGCCAATCAGTTCTTGAATTGCAGAGTTATATTCCATAAACACATTTCTATGAACTTATTTTTCTATAACAAGCCTTTGAGCTGGGAGAATTATTAAGTTTATAATTAAGTTTAAAACATACTTCTTCTTGCTGGAAAACAACAGACTTTTGAAACCAACCATCAAATTTGTTGATTTTTATTGTTACGTAAATTATGAAATTTCAATTATTACAATTATTGTTAATAGCATGTAATTTTCAGCATAAGAATGATGAAGTATGATATGATTTAATCCATGTCTGAGGAGTCTTAATTAAAGAATAAAAAAATGACCAAACCTTTTAATCGTGAATTTTCTTAGGCAACTGCTTAAAATTAGAAGGCAAAATTAATATTTTTGTTACCCAAAATTAATTCAGAGACAGCTCTAGGTGTCATAAGTTGAAACATACATACGGTACATACATACATACATACATACATACATACATACATACATACATACATACATACATACATACATACATACTCAACTGGAACTTGGCATCTTTATTTCCAAAACATTTCAAATAAAACCCCCGAGTTCTCTTAGGAGAGAAAAAAAGATGGTAGGCTGCAATTGAGTAAAATCTTGGGACTGAGCCCACTTACCCAGAAAAAAGCACAAAGACAAGCAAAGGTTCCAGGTACATTCTGCTGAAAGGAATGTTTTTTGTCACTCATAGCAGCCATGATGTGAATGGAAAATCTCCCTGCAGCCATTTTGTGAAAGCCTCCCCCTCTCCCCATTGGCAAAGCTACCAACCGATATTTTGATTTCTTGTACTAAGCTGCCTTCTCTTATTAGCCACAAGAAATAGAATCCCAGCTGAGCAAAGAGCTGCAGAGAGAAGCACTTTGTGGTTTCTCTCTCTTTATTTTACCACTTGCATTCTCCCTAGCCTCTCTGTCACTCTTATTTTAAAGTTTTATTTCCTTCATCTACTTAAGCTGTTGCTTTCTAGTTAAGCTTCTTTTCTTTTTCCTAGCCATTGCTTCTGGCTAAATGTCTCTTTCTCTCCTTTCTCCCTAGTGCATGAATGTATTTCTCATTTTCACAACTTTTTATATCTTTCCTGTCTTTGAATGTTGTTTCTTTCCTCTCTACTGAGTGGAACATATCTTTCCCTTGCCAGAGGCCTCCTAATTCTGATTTCCTCACTGATTCCAGTCTGCCTATCAGGAGCCATTTTATAACCCCCCCTTCTTTTTATCTTAGCATCTTTGGGGACTTAATCTTCTTTGCTTCACTTACCGTTCACTCCAACAGAAATCTACCACTTTCTTTCTTCTCAACTCTACTGGAACCAACTCAGTTGCAACCAACAAATGTCTGCTACAAAATACCTTATTTTGGAAATATCCTATATTACGCCTCCTATATTTGTGTAATAGCCTATTTTATCATTCTATGCTCAACATCAGTCAAGGTACTATAGGAAGAAATTTCAGGTTTCAAACTCAGAGACAAGCACAATGATGTTAAAGCCTGGAAAAACATCTGGAGGCATTCATCTGTGAACTTTGCCCTCACAATCTTTTCTCTCACCACAATGGATATTAACGGTGTCATGTACGCATTGCTATTCATTTATGCATATCCTACCTAACAAAGATATTCAAGGTAAGGAATAATAGAATGAAAGTATAATTTAAAAGGCAGATATTGGTAATAAAATGCTAACTAAAACAATTCAAAAGAGCTAAGTTAAAGAAGTGTGTCTTGACAGCCTTCCTGACAGAAAGAGTTTGGGATCAAAGCACAACGCCTGAAAGAATGCACTTGATAGGCTATGTGCTCATTATGACGTATAGGATTTTAAAAAGAATTTTTCAACCATTACTGTGGTGATATGCTAGCAGTAAAAATAGGAGTTATACCGAGATACCGAGGTAGTGAAGGATGGCATTATTAGATGCTATATGTTATCAATAGAAACTGATTATGGTTTGGAAATATATAGGCAGAGCCTTTTTTAAGTGGGACAATGAGGGAGCCATAGATGAAGGGAATCTCATCCAAAGTATGTTTACAGCTTTTTAATGCATTGCAACTTGACTAAAAGACCGTGTGAGAGGTGTCCAAACTGAAAACTAAACTTTCTCATATGGTTCAATAGGATCTGCTTTCCTAAGATTAGTTTGTAGTAGCTCCTAAAGTCAGCATTTAAAAATTCTCTACCTTTCTGTAACCTATATATTCACATGTAGCTAAACAAAGCAACCACAACCACAAGAAAATAAAAACAAATAAAATCAATGAGACAAACTAGACTCAAGGGCAAGCCACAAGTTGGCAAGAGTTTCACTTTTGGGGGATGTGAAGTTTGATGATCCTATTATCAGTGCCTTCTTGTTCCATAGAATTAACTGTACTGTTTTTTGGCCTGCTTCTAAGGTTACAAAATTATTAAGAATATGTGACATGAAACAGAGTTGGCAAGACTCCCATTCTCACTCAAAGATTGTTGAAAATTGCTAAAAGTAAAGTTCACTTGCTGGAACAATTCTATCCTTCTTACAATGACAACAAACTAAATTGGTATAGGAAGGTTAAAAATAACTTCTCTTAGAGATGATAGTGAGGGAGATGATGCTTGATGAAGTAAGTTGAAAGAACACCAAGTGTAATTATAGCTCAATATACAGAAAATCCAAATTATCTAATGAAGAAAGTTGGTTTCTGTAGTCTGTGTATTCTATGTGACTTGTAATTACAGGTATAATACATTTTATATATTTTGTTTACGATATTTATTCTCTCACACAATTCATTCTGGACAGTGAACTCTGCTAAAGACCGAATACTGCCAACATTGTGGTTTTTGAAATCTAAGAAGGCATTATGACTTCTCGGGTAATTTGTAACCACAAGAAAGTTTAAATGCTTACATTAACCTGATGTATTCTATACTTTTTCTATGTTCCTATTTAATTATTTATCCAAATTTAGAGGCTGCCCAACATGTTACTAACTCTGGATGGCATAACAACAACAATAACAACAACAACAACAAAAACACAGATGTTAAAAAGAGATCCTGTCTGATTGGAGAACAATATACTGTATACAGCTACTCCACAAACAAAACTAACATAATGAAACATCACCAAAGATCCCAACCCTATGAATGACAGTTCATAGATGCTCTAACCATTGTAGGGTTCTCTGAAGAGGACAATCTAGGAGCCATTGAGTGGAGACAGGGAAAATTTTACCTTCTAAGAGCTGCCTGAAAATTCAGATGGGATTGCCATGCCAGTTTTCATCTTAAAAAATTTCCCTTGGCAACAAAGGTAAACAAAAACAGGGGAATTGTCACATGAAGAAAAACCAGGACCACATATGTAGAATATAAACTAGCTATTTCATTGCTCAAGCCTATTTCATAGCAATCTTCTTAGAGTGCAGTTTGTCCTGGGAAATGTTTAATGGCCTTTGGGGGGGAGAGGGATTCATACCTTGTCCTCTTGTGAATATGTAATGATTCCAGACTCATCCCCCGCTTGAGTCCTCCTCCTCCCAACTGGGACAATCTCTCTATGACAGAAATCTGCTTCCAAGAAAAAAATGCATAGGATGTCAATGATAGTTTTTTAAATTATATGAAACCCTAAAATTGCCAGTAATATGTCTAAAGCTTACCAAGAATCCATAGGATGAAAAGAGAAGAAACCAAATATGTTCTATAAGATGAATCTGTTTGAATGGAATTTGAACTCCATTACAGTCGTAATGGAGATAGGCAGCACACAAATTAAATAAATAAATAAAAAAATTTCTGGGCAGTGGTATTTGCTTACTTATTGCCCTGCTGTTTTCAGAAAGGCCATTAAAATATGTTTTCTTTTGGGAAGAGACAACCTTGGGAGTTGGAATGACTATGAGAAGTATAGCCTTCTTGTTATGGGGCTTTTCTTTTCTTGTATATAAATTGTATGTCTTCCCTGAGTTATTATAGTTATAGTTTAATCATATCATACTGTTTTGTTTATTTTAAATTTCCTCTAATATCTCTAAAATATAATATATTTTAGTTTGGAATAGCATCTAAGCTTAGTTTAGTAAATTAAGTAAATAAATAAATAAATGGTCAGCCTGAATACTTGCTTAAAGTGAAGACAGTTCCTGTAAATATACATCGAATAGTCTTAGCCTCAACTTAAGTGATTCCATTCCAAACCTGAATTGTGGAGGAACTACACAATAATCCTTTGACAGCTAGTTAGTAATAATAGGTGGAAGACCACAGGGATTCAAACACTGTCCCAGGGACAAATCAGTTCAAACACATTAGAATATTCCCAGCACTGTTTCCAGTTCTGAAGAGAAGAACCCACTAAATAAATAAACTCCTGATTCAGTGTATTTCCCATCCACCCCCTTCCATACTCATTTTCATGCAGTAATCTCTCAAGATTATATTTCTTACTTTAATGGATGAGTCCATAAGCCTTTTCTCAATTTTTATATGTGTTCATCTTCTGCCATGTGTGTGTGTGTGTGTGTGTGTGTGTGTGTGTGAGTTCAGAAGTAAATACTGTACATTCAAAGCACAAAGTGGCACACATTCAAGTGGCACACAGGGGAACTCTCACTGAGCTCAAGGAATGTCAAGGAGACAATATTACCAAAACAATATTGGATCTGCTTTCTAACAGCATGTCTCACCATTATGTTAATAGGTGAGTGTTCAATGCAAAGATGGCCAAATCTGATACAACTTGACTCACCCAAATCTTGTGGATTGTACCAATTTAAATTTCCTAGTGGATCTCAAGGCAACAAACAAGTTAGAAATTTTCCAGCCAAGAGATGATCATGCTTTATAAGTTCCAAAGATTTGCTCTGTTATTTGCCTTCATATTGTCATCCTGATCTCCTATCGGTCTTTTTGAAAACAGATGCAGAGTTGAATCCTGTGAGGTTCCCCAAACCCTTCCAATGTAGTGTTCTAGCTGCTGCTAAAAGCATTATATGGATATTTTAGCACATTAGAGTGTCATTGAATGTAGGCTGGTATCCTGCTGTTTCATGATAGAAGAAAAAGGGGAACAGCAGTAGTTTCTTGGCTAAACCTGCATGTTTACTGATGGGCACGTTGACTGATAATCTAAAGGACAAGATTCATATGGCCTTCCTATAGATTAATACTGATTTCTCTTTGCCTTCCTTGTATGCTCATCTGAGCCTTAGAAGCGGTTATGAATTCTCTTGCAATTTTGCCAGAGATGTGGAGAGCTTATGTGAGATGTCAGTAAAGTCTTGGGAGATTTGAGCTAGCAGCACTGAAGTTCTACAGCAAGGAGCTGCTAGCAGTGCAGCAGAGTGGGAGAAGTCATTTGACAAGCAAGGCTGCTTGCTGTGACCTAAAATAGGCCAGAAGATGAGACTGAAGTTGATACAACAAACATTCCAAAGTGTGAATACTGAAGTTCCAACAGTGTGGACAAGTGAAAATTTCAGATTGTTCAAATACAAACACGCAAGGTGTTATTTTTCTTTTCTTTTCACAGAGATATGCTAATTGCAAACCTTTTTTAAGCTACTGTCTTCCAGCAGCAGGGTAATCTTCTTTTGAATTATGAACATTTTTCTAAGGAATAAGATGATAACATTCCTTAGCAGAGCAGAAAGGGCAGACTAACCCTGCAACTGGAGTAAAAATTCACAAGACATTTTATCATCAACTCTTATGCCCTGCAGATGTTTAGCTTTAGAGATATTTGAGGGGGGGGGAATGACAGCATAAAAACTCTTTTTTATTGTACTTCCCCTTTATTTGAACAAAAAGCAAATCTAATAATAGCACAAGTTCACAAGTTGTGGCAGTAATGGCAGCATTCTAACAACCTTCTTAAACTATCTATAAATAAAGATGGCTCATTTTCTCAAGAGCATTGAATCTACAGTTTGTTTAAAAAGACCTGTTTTCACAGTTAATATTCAACTAAGATGATCTTGGAGAATGATTAAATTATAATCATTTATTTGATTCATGATAGCTTTCAAAAGCAAAAACAACAACAACCTCCTCTCTGGTATTATTTCAAGCTAAAAATATATCTGAGAACTGGTTGTTTAGCTGTCACCGTAAGCATTTAGAGAAGTGATACTTGGGTCAGAGCTTCTACTTCCTCCAGGGAAGGAAAAAGATTGACTCTATAAATCAGTTTTTCCCAACCTTATGTTCTAAAGATGAGTGAGCTTACATCTCTCATCATCACTAAGCAGCACAGACAGATAATGTTTTTTTTTTTAAATGAAGCCCAAATATTCAAAGAATTATTCCAGTTTGGCTCTGGGATATGAATGGGAGCAAACAATATTTTGTCATTCACCTCCAAAAACAAAACATATAATGTTTAATTCAGTAAACAGAGAGTCTGTAACAACATGTGTCTGACCATAATCAGAATGCTAAGATTGGAAGATCTGGGCCTTATGAGAACACCATGCAACATGGATCTTCAGGATACCAATTTAGTAATTTGGAAGAATATTCATTTGGTACGAATTTTTTAAAGACCACTACCTGATGTTTCCCATTGATGTAATTGGTCACTTCATTTCATTTCATTTTTCAATATATCTTTAGTACTGATATCCCTGGAAGAAATGGCTGAAGGCCTTTGGCCTGTTTGAAGTGGGGAAGTTGGAGTTGGTTAGGAACTCTCTTAGAAGTGAACTGTCTCCATCACTACTCTTAATTCATTCCCCTTCTTGAAGTCATATCAAACATCAAATTTTGGCAGTGCAACCTGAGGGTGCCAAGTAACTCTTAATGGGAAATACTTAGCTATATGTGCCCTACAGGTTCCAGATTGCTGAGCTCTATGTTAAATAACATAGCTTTCTTCTGATATAGAAGAAGCTTTGACATTCACACAAAGCTATTAACTCTTTCAGTATGTCTTTGAAATTGTTTTTGTTCCTACTAGTGGGTGAATATTTTATATGTATGGCTATTTCTTGGAGTATCGATGGAGTTGTATAAACTTCTTGGAGTCAGCTATATTAGCATTATAAGCCTAATATGAATAAATAAATCAACTAGAATGTACATACAGATTTCCTCATCAATATTGTTAAAATAGGGAACATAATTGGGTGATGAAAGCTTCACTCATTTGAAATGATATATGTTAAAAAGGGGTGGAACTTTGAATATCTCATCATGTCCACATTTTGACTCTGTTAAACAACCCCACCCAATACTCCTGTAGTATAGTGCCTTTGTTTGCTTATTTTGAATATCAGGATACACATTCATAAACATATTCACATAGTAGAAGCACAAATATAAAATTCATTGTTGTAACTTCCTATACTACTTTAGAATCAATGTGTGTGTGTATACAAACACAGAGAGAAAGAGAGAGAGAGAGGAAGAGAGAGAGGAAGGAAGGAAGGATTACAAAAAAGTGTATTCCACCAAATTTTAGCTCTCTGTACAGATATTTTCTATGGAAACACAATCTTATTAATGTCTGTAACACTGATTCTATTAGCGTTGATATCAAGAAGTATCTTGCTTGGACATTATTTATCTGGTTTCATTGTCAGAAGTGAACCAGTAGCTGTTTGTTTGTTTGTTTGTTTGTTTGTTTGTTTGTTTGTTTGTTTAATTGATTTACAGCACATGGCTGCCCACCTTGTACATACAACTCTGTGAGTAGCTCAGAACACATTATAAACAATAAAAAGAGCAAAATCAATGAAACATAAAGTTACAATGATGCTGAGACTAAACCCCAAACAATCAGCAAGACAGCAACGCATAGACCACCTAACCTCTCAACTCTCATACTCTGGAGCACATCCAGCTCTCCTACACCTTGCAAAAGGCTGGTAGAGTTGTGGCCAATTTAATCTCAGGGAGTACAGTGTTGTCTTGTTCCATTCCATCTGGGAAAGACCTGCCTCATTTCATATTTGCTTTCTCTCTTTAAAGCTGTTTCCATCATGATGATTTTAGAACTTTGTGTACATATATGTGTTTCAAAATTTGGTTCTGTTGGGAAAAGGGGAAGTGTTTTAAACACACTCAGAGAAAATGCTTCAGGCACACTGCCTGAATTTTTTAAAAAAGGGACAAGCCTATTCTTCCAGTTCCAAAATGGACAAAGATTTATCCCCACTCCAATCCTGGTATCCAAATAATGTAGTTGTGGAAAAGGAGAAATGGAGCCAGAAAGATTCATAATGCCACAATTGCTTATAGGAAGTTAAAATAAAACATTCTGGGGATATTAAATGTATAGCCATTTATTTATTTATTTTAATTTTATCAAGCATATATAAGATAGCAGATAAAAATATAAACATGATTTAGAATACATGAAAAGGATATGAATAAAAAGGGATATTAGGACAGGGACGGTAGGCATGTTGGTGCGCTTATGCACGCCCCTTACTCTAGATTAAGCCAACTAGAGTAATTGGATTGCAACAGGGTATAATTGCGATAGATAAACAAACACGTAATAAGAGAAGTTAGACAAGGTCATGGTACACAAAGGACCTCTCCATTACAGGGATGGCTTTGAGGTGTCAGGGTGAAAATGAACTGATTTGTGTGATAGAGAATCTGAACAGAGGCCTCAGAAGATAAATGATCTCAATAGTCATCCTCAACAAGATTTTTTTAAAGAAGCTTGTGCAGACACCACCTATTTGGAAAATACATGAATGTAAGTTTCCATTTCAATGGTATCACCTATATCTATTGTCATGGGACAGTGAAGTCCAATGTGAAAGCAACTTCTGTCCGCCTAAAATTTGATGGCAAAGTCCATAGCGATATTAGATGCAAAGCCTAACCACTGCCAAATAGACACATTTTGTTCTGAGAGTCAAGATTATTGTTTGATAATCTTAAACTGACTCTCAGATGATCTGCAAGTTCTAAATTAGGAATGCACAACTTCAGCTAGCAGACATTGAAAGTTATATCTCAAAGATAGGAGGAGCCAGACCCATGGTTGCAGGAATTCGGACAGTTGAAATGAGTGCTTTAGAGTATCTACAAGATTTAAGGAATGTGTTTTGCCTCTCAAACTCCAAAACTCCAAATGCATTACAAGATTGCCAAAAGTCCATTATGGGGGTCTCTGGTGGCCCGGGATTTTGGCAGCCCACATTTGGGAGGAGGGGGTCCTGTACCTCTCGATACATTTTATGGCTTATATTTTGAGATGAAAGTGATTTATCCATTTGTGCTTTCATCCAGGATCTCTTAAGCATCTTTACTGAAAAAGACAACTGCATATCTTGCAATCTGTCATTTCATTTTTTTAAAAAGAGAGAGAAGATTTATTTAATTGGTTTAATTATTTATGTGTGCGCCTCTCCTTCAACATCCATACTGTTTCTCTAGCTATTCAGGAATGCATTTAACAAGACAAGTAATTACTGTATTTGTCGGAGTATAAGACGCACCTGAGTATAAGATGCACCTTAGTTTTTGGGGAAGGAAATAGGAAAAAAATCTGCCTACCAGGTATTCATCTGGCTAGCGTCTTTAGTCTGCACATTATTTTATCCCCTGGTTGGTGCTGGAAAAAAGCTTCTAAAGCACAGCTGATAGAGAGAAGTAATGAAAAAAGCCTGCAAAGCTGGGAAGATGGTTAGCTTCTTCAGAGGGAGTAGCAATGAAAAAAGCCTGCAAAACGACAAAGATCATGAGCACCTTGTTACATCTGCAAAAAAGCTTCTTTGGAGGGAGTAGCAATGAAAAAAGCCTGCAAAGATCGCTTCACTTGGTAGTACCTCGTTAGCGCTGGAAAAAAAGCTTTTAAAAAGCTACATTTGGCATATAAGACGCAACAAAATTATCAGCCTCTTTTAAAGGGGAAAAAGTGCATCTTATACTCCAAAAAATATGGTAGTTAGTGTGTCTGACCCTAGTTTAGCACTTCCTCTTAAACTCAGATTAAGAAATTGGGAAATTATTCAAACGTTCTTTAAAATGAAACCCTGAAAAGATGTTCTGTGTCCATCATGCTGCCTGCCTCTGGATTGTGTGGACTGGACCAGAAACTTTTCATTGCAAAGCCCTTTGACTTTCACCATTTATCCTGAGCTTGACAATGTCTACATCCCTTTTACATGAAGAGTCCTCATCAGGGCATATTGAGAAATCATGGGAACATGTTTCACAAAAGGTAGCCATTTCCCTTTTTTCGAATGCCTTATAAACTTTCTGAACTCAGCAGAGCACAAGGAACAGAATGTAGCTTCTGTTGTGCATTTGTTGCATCTGTATCAGCATAGGTTTGGTTAAAACAAAACATCAGGCCAGTCTTTCCTTGGCAACTTTAAAACATGTAGACTTCAACTGGCTGGGGAATTCTGGGAGTTTGAGTCCACAGTCCACAGTTCTTGGGATAGTGGAGAGAATGCCTTGCTAAAAATCATGATTAACAAAACCCGTAATTCTCTATTTGTTTATTTCTTTTCTGCTATCTCTCATTGGTTTGACAAAGTGGTGCCAGCCGGACCTCTGAAATGTGTTAATAGATGCTGAACCAGTGTAGCTTTAATAATAGAGTTGTTGTAATAATGTACTGAGTGACAGATATGATGAAAGTAACCCATCTACCAATTACAGGGTTACAACTTTTTTGTTTTGTTTTTCCCTCTTGCTCAGTTCATTGGCCCTTTCAACTCCTCCATGCTTTTCAGCAACTTAGGTATCTTATGTACCTCTGAAGGTTCAGCCTTCAGAGCTGCAAGGAATGCAACTTAAAAATGTGGTTCTTTCTTAAAATGTCATTCACGATTTCTTCAACTTTTCATATCAGCTATTGGTTTCCCCCTTCTCTGTTGGTGGTGCTGGTACTAACATTTTAAAATAAATACATTCTTGAGCGGATTTCAGTTCTAAGAGTTATACTGTTGCTGTCTGTTAACAATGGCATTTGATAAGACAAAATACTCTTCTGAGAACAATATAGTACAGCAGATAGACCCAGGATTTAGGACTCCAAAAATTCCAAGCAAGCACATTCCTCTGACAATCAAGCATAACACCTCCTTCCTCTACTTCCTGGTCTTAGTTGCTTTCTGAAAGCAAACTGACTGTCTCCTCCTCCAGAGATTAGAAGTTTATCTTAGATTAGTAGATTCTCTTCTATTTCACTTAGGGGTATGGGCTGGGGTGAAATGCTACCGGTTTCCTGAATTGGTAGTAAAGAAATGCTTTAGAAAAGTTTTTAAAAAAAGTTTCCAACGATCACACGGCACAGCTGATTGTCACAGCTGATCATCGGAACCTTTTAAAAAACTTTTAAAAGTATTTTTCTTACTACCTATTCCCCCGAACCGGTAGTAAAAAATGCTTTAAAAAGTAAAAAAAAGTTGGCCATGCCCACCCAGTCACATGACTCCCACAAAGCCACACCCACCATGCCCGCAGAACTGGTAGGGAAACATTTTGAATTTCACCAGTGGATACGGGCATATGGAATGCAGAACCTGAATTTATCAATTTTGTGGGGCTTCAGCCCTAGTAATTAGGATATTTGAATATTAATTTCTCTGGAGTTTTCTCTGAGATGTATGAATCTGAGGTCTGGTGTCAGGTAGGTCATGCTTGTTCATTCTAATGAAAGTTGTGGTCAAACCTATCACCAAATGATGGAAAAATTGGCCACAGTTTCCCATGAGCTTGTTCATTTGGAGTTGGCTGGCGCTAGGATGCATTGTCAGATTTCAGCTGCTTTCCAGGAACCTGCTTATCTTGGCCAACCCATTTTTCAAATCTTTTGATGGTCTGTTCAATAATATTTTGCTTCGCAGCACTAGCATTCAGTTTTTCTTCATCTTTGAGGTGGCAGAGGTACTTCGGTCTCCTGGCAAGCTGGAAGATGCTAAAATGTATGGGTCCCCTAAATGATAAACAGATTTGTATCTTCTGGTCATGCTAAACTTACCCCCCAAAAAAAGCCCATGATGCATTTTGGGATTATTATTTAATAATGAGTTAGGACAGGAATTATTAAAAATAAAGTTTATTGTTAAATAAATAAACTTTACAAACAAATAAACTTTTAAAAATCTTTTGGATGGTAAATTTGTACAAGATTTTTAAAGACCTATCTTTTTAAGCTTCATTCATAAAGTCTGGGAGGATTTGGCAGGCTAATTTTCCATACCTCATTTGCATGAATAGAAGGGGGAGGGGGAAAGACAGGCCAAGACTCCAAGACTTTGTTGGATTAGAACAATGCAAAGGAAGCAGGTTGGTTTCTTGATTTTGATTGATTATGTGCCATTAAGTTGTTGTCAACTCTCAGCAACCACATAGATAGATTTGCTCTATGAAAGCATGCTGGGCATTTATATAAACATAAATGATGATGATAATGCTGATTAAATATGTGAGAGGCATTCACTTTTGCAATTTGTTTCACCGTATCTCATATTTTTCGCAGAGGATAGCATCTCATCATCATATTTTTCTTTCCTGTTAACAAAACAAGCAAGGAGAACATTTTTAAAGACCAGGAAGAGCCATTGAAGAGATGCATTATATGTAGAAAATCTTAACCAGGAGCATATCAGTAGTTAAGTTGCTTGAACAGCTGCCAGAACTTCTGGTCCCCAACAGGGACAAACATAGTGACAATGCTCGTTCTAACTTTTAAAATAAAGTTTTAGTTTGATGTTTTGCATATGGATTTGAACTACTGATACATTTTGAATAATACTTTAAAAACACTAATTGAAAGACCATCCCTTGGAGTAGATGTGAGTAGAAAGTGGTTTATAACGAACTGGTGAACTAATGATTCATTTTTTCTCTTTTTGTATCTTGGTAGATGACCACAATTTAAATTAATCTTAATGATTTTAAGGGCCAAATTGTGTATGATCTGGAATTAATAACCGGAAACCCCACACTTTGTCCTTTAATATCATTTGCAACAGGAATCTTGTTTGTCTTGCAAAATAGCTAGATTGGTAACATTTATCAAATCTATAGGCATAATGAAAAGGAGCAAAATTCAAAAGCGTACTATCGTAGCACCCTTGTCTTCTCATAGACAACATACTTGTCTACAGTTTCACTGATCAATACATTTGGCTGAGTTTGATTAACATTTAAATTTAGAATAACATTATGGATCCCGCGCAGAATTTTAGTTTTTAAGTTTGTTTACTTTGAAAATAATGGCAAGAAGAAAAAAAACCACATCTCAAGCTTGCTTTGAACAATGTCCTCAGTTCATTATAATAATCCAAATTGCAGGCCCAGAATGGAATGCATTTCTGTACATCACTTTACAAAAGGCTTGGATCTGGATAAAAGAAGAACGCACTGAAATGCAACAAAGAAGTATAAATATGAATGTCAAACTGCCCCAGTCAAATACTAGGGAGCTCCACAGTGCAGTCGGCCATATCAACACAATGAAATTATAATGAGGGGAATCAGTGATGTAGGCCACCCACCAATAGCTTTATTGCAGTGACTTGGAATGAAGATTCTCAGTGGAGCCATTTAATCTGGATGGCTTTGTCATTTCCAGCACATGCTGAAGTAGCAATTCTGAAAGGATGTTTTAACTGTTGTTTTTGACAAACAGCAGCCAGACTATTTATGGGCAGCTCCCCACCCACTCTTGTGGCTTTGGCAGTAGGTAGGAGGGAAGGGAAATACTTTGTTCGAGCAGGATTTCTCATAATCACCATCTGTTGTTGCCCATATATACTTCACTTCCTTAAGAAGAACAGGGCCTGATTCGCTATTCAGCAGGATTCTCTCATCTGTACAGGGATGAAACAAATATTTGCAAATATTAAAAATTCACTAAGATTTGGAACACAGCATTTGAAATTTGAATGCTTTCAGCCCAGCTTTCCATAAATTCTGCTGGCAGGTTTGCCATCCAGTACATCTGGTGGTCACTAGGTTAGGAAAGTCCACTTTAGATACTGGCAATTTGTGCTTGAATGGGTGTAGGCATCATATATGAGATCTCACTAAACAGTCAACTGGCAAATTTTAATGCTGATTGCTTGATAATTAAATGTCATCAGATACTAAATACCAACGCATGTTATCTATCAGATATATGGAGTTTAAAAAAACAGAATTATATGTTGGCAATCAGTATTATATCTTGCCAACAATTGAATACTGTCAAAATGTTTTTCAAGTTCCTTCCTTCCTTCCTTCCTTCTTTCCTTCCATCCATCCATCCATCCATCCATCCATCCATCCATCCATCCATCCATCCATCCATCCATCCATCCATCCA
>JANHFT010000223.1:302791-314031 GCA_032467955.1 Pseudoxenodon macrops | reverse complement strand
ATACATACATACATACATACATACATACATACATACATACATACATACATACATACATACATACATACACACACATATCCAAAGATGGAATTTATACTTCATAAGCTTTTGTTTGAAAACTTTAGAAGTTTTGCAAGGCTGTTTACGAAATTTTTGATTATTTAATTATTATTGGAAAATTATTGGATTAAGCCAACCAAATTTAATGCTGCAGCAGTTGCTTCTGTAAATGAATATATTTAAGTTCATCTTTGTAAACCTTTAATATAAATTAAAACATAGGAGCCCTTAAAGAGCTGATTCTTTTTTATGTATGGCAAGTTACCGAGCAATTATAAAACCTTGAATGACTTCAGACATGAGAGCATCAATGCATTTGACACTCAGCAAGTTGCTTTCAGAAATGTCTTTTTAAAGTAGGATCTCACCCCTAAATAATGCTCATCAGCATTTATTTTCCACTGTTGAAACCAGAGAGAAATCTGCTAATAGTTTTGCATTACTAGTATAGAGTTTTCTTTCCTTAGTCTTAAAAAATATTTGACCTTTTTTTTTTAAGTAATCCAGTTGGACACACTTTGCCAAACACTTTCTATTTTATGTAAACAAATAATTTATGTAGACCATTTTGATTCCCACTTTATTTTGAAAGTTCTGTAGACTGAAATACAGATAATTCTGCAATTGAGCCCAATGTTTATGTTGCTAGGTGAAACATTTGTTAAGTGAGTTTGTCCCATTTTACGATTTTTCTTGCCACAGTCATTAAGTGAATCATTGCATTTGTTAAGTTAGTCACATGGTTGTGAAGTGAATCAGGCTTCCCCCACTGACTTTGCTTGTCAGAAGGTTGCAAAAGCTGTGATCCTGGGACACAGCAATGGTGATAAGTATGAACCAGTTGCCAAGCATCTTAATTTGGATCATGTGACCATGTGGGATGCCGCAATGGTCTTAAGTGTGATAGGAGTCTCATTGAACACCTGGCCTCAGCATCTCCTTATTGGCACATTGGGAAACAACGTCTTCCTCTGGCTCCTGCTGTTGCCTTGCTGATCCAGCAATTGCCATCCTCTCTATTCCTGAAGCAAGACTAGAGTGCCCAAGCTTTGCAGGGACTTCTCATTAAGGAGTAATAACAGGTAGTCCTCGACTTAAAACAGTTCATTTAGTGACCATTCAGAGTTACAACGGCACTGCAAAAAATGACTTATGACCATTTTTCATATTTACGACCATTGCAGCATCGTCATTGCCAAGTGATAAAAATTCAGATGCTTGATAAAACTAATTTAAAAAACAGATTTAAAATTTTTCAGATGCTTGGCAACTGACACATATTTATGACGGTGGCAGTGTCCTGGGGGGGTCAGGGGGTCACCTTTTTGCAAATTCAATGGGGAAGCCAGATTCACTTAACAACTGCAGTGATTCTCTTGTGGCAAGAAAGGTCATAAAATGGGACAAAATTAACTGTCTTGCTCAGCAATAGAAATTATGGGCTTAATTGTGGTCATATGTTGAGGACTACCAGTGTAAAGAGGTCAGGGGCAAGAAAGCAGCCTGATTCCCAACTACCAGATTAGACTCTGTTTCTTTCTATATTGCATAATTATATTGAGTGGCATTGCTTCCTCTCTAGAGATAAATTTTTATTGTGACGCTGCCTCTTTCGTGTACCCTTCTCTCTTTTCCATCTCCTCCTGATTTTTTTCTTTTTCTGGTTTACATACTCTGCCTCTTTTTCAAGCTTTCTCTGAACAATTTGAGCTACCCCGTGTGATCTCCCTCACTTCTTTCTGTTTTTCTTTGTTGACTTTGTGCTCAGTAGCCACTCAACTACTACCATGTATACAGTACTTCTCTCTCTCATGCCTCCATTCATTGCTCATTCATTGCTAAATACTGAAAAATGAAACTTCCTTGTGTCTGGGTTGTCCTACCAGTATGGTATCCACCTGCCCACTGCGATCCTGTTAATTCATAAGTTCTGGATTGGCAGAGGGAACTCAATTTACAACCACAAATGAGTCCAAAATTTATGTTGTTAAATGAGACATTTCTTAACTGTGCTTTGCCCCATCTTATGACATTTCTTGCCACAGTTGTTGTTAAGTGAATCACTGCAGCTTGATAAGTTAGTAACCCAGGCATTAAGTGAATCTGGCTTCCCCATTGACTTTGTCAACAGGTCGGAAAAGGGGGTTACATAATTCCCTTTGGGACACAGCAATTGGTCATAAGTATGAACCAGTTGCCAAGCATGTGAATTTTGATCACATGATCATGGGGGTGCTACCAAGGTTGTAACTCTGAAAAATGGTCATAACCATTTTGAACAGTCACTAAATGAACTGTTGTAAGTCGATGACTACCTATCTTCATGTTCCTGTCCCTTCTCACATTTCATGCCAGTACATCCTGCAGTATTGGAAGTGCTGCAGAAATTTGACACTCCCTGTTATTGCAAGGGAACAGAGACTTCAGGCTCAATGTGTCAGCCCAAAATATCACAAGAAGCTGCTATTCAAGGAGGGATTTCAGTTTGAGATTGAGCAATTATTTAATTCATGAAGAACATTTATTAACACTGTTGTATAATAACGTGCAGAGCGATAGAGAATCATTTACAGTAACATGAAAAAGTAGCTCCTTCAATTATAAACTCCAAAACCTCATCGAGAAAAGTATTTTACACATGCGTGCGCACACATCTGAAAAGAGTGTAAGGGAAAAAAACTTTTAAAGAAATTATAAAATGGATATCAGCTTGACATTGCTTCATACCAACAATATCTCATTAAGTTCACTTTTGTGCAAACTAAATCAAATGTATTCTGTATCCAGGCTGCATTCATTTCTTTCTTCCAACCTTGCCTATATTTTGGAGAGGGGGGGGAAAAGTGTTCTTCCCAGGCTACATTATCCAGGTAGCTGCTGCCCATTTCAAGGAGAGATGCTTATGAACAGTGAGCCCACACAATGCTGCTGCCCATATCACAGAAAAGCACACTGGGCTCCTACACCTGATTCTGCTTATCTGTGCCAGGGACAGTATTACTTGTGTCTCAGTGTTGACTAAATACTATTTTATTGAGAAGTGACGGATAAGTGAAGGGTCAAGGGGAAGATGAAAACTCCCAAGAGTTTTAGTGCCAGCCTAAAAAACTGCAGGAGAAGGAGGGGGAAAGCACTCCCTTTGTTGCTTATAAAGTTGGCAAAATATTGTTACAATATTTTCTTTAGTGAACAGGCAACCTGCAGCCTAGAACTCCCATGCAGCTGTGAAAGCCTTAGCCAATTGCACCACAATTAATTGCAATGTTTCTAAAAATGGCTTGTCAGTTTTCCATCCTTTCCCAAACCAAAAGGAAGAAAGGGGGGGAGGGAGCACATCTAAGGTACAATGTATGCATGTTTGGTTTTTATCACTGCTGGTATGGTTTCCTGCCTGCCAAATATCACTTATTCCAGCTGTGGATAATGGTTTAGTAAATGCCCTTTTTTACTCTGTAAGTCTGAAATTGGCTCCTCCTTAAGGTAAAAAACATTCAGGGATTTCAGCCGTAATAACACACTGATTGTTCTTACTGTTTGTTGCAATGGTTTACCGAAAAACAGAGTCAAAAGAATAGACTATACCTGCAAATGTCATTCTGATTAAGGGGGGAGGGTGACAGAAGAGCTGAGTTCAAGGAACCATTCACCCTTTTTTGAAATGAGTGACAGTTTTCAAACCCAGCCATGCTAATTATCACTCTTTCTCTTCACCAAATGCCAATTAGCCAGGTATCAGCATGCTGAGGTCAGAAATGCTAACAAAAGCTCTGCAATTTCTGCTTGCAGTGTTTTTGTTGAAAACAAAAGAAGTTTGCGGTGAATTAATCATAATGCTACGAGCGTCTGCTGTTTAAATAAATGTGTTTGTGTACAGTTTGCATACAAATACTCATAATTCAAATGATGGAAAACGTGATCTGGTTCAATCCAAGAAAGCCTTTGCTGTAGAGCAATGGCAAGCCTCTAGATTTCTAGAGAATTTGTAGACAAATGTCTAGAGAAATTGTAGAGCTTCTGTACTGGAGACAAATTCCTTGAGTGTCTATTCACACTTGGCCAAATAAGGTTATTGCATTGCATTGCATTGCATTGCATTGCATTGCATTGCATTGCATTGCATTGCATTGGTATCCTATCCTATTCCTATCCTATCCTATTCTGTTAACAGGCTTCCCTAGGTAACAAGACAAAAACAATAGATTTCCAAGGGCACAAAAGGTCAGATAAGGAGACTTTTTGTAGAAAAGCTGTGAATCAAATCAAATAGGAAATAATTCTAGCAACTGCTGTATATCAAATGTGGATAGTTTCTGTTTATAATAAAATTCCTGTCCACGTTCTTGTGCTTGTTTCTCTCACCCATGCAATAGAAAGAGCTGGAAGCCACTCTCTTTGGGGTAGGAGGAATTGCTTTCATCTGTTTCTGGATTTTATAATCATACCTTCTGATGTGAACTTATAGCATTTCTCACCATTGGCCAGGCTGCCAGTAGATTGTGACAATTCTAGCACCATAGCGTATTAGTCTGTAGATCTTTTTGTAAATAAAGTCACATGAAGTTGTTCAGGCTTCGACACCATGCTGCTAGGTAAATCAAGTCTGGCTGCTTCTTGTCAGCATCATGTAAACTTTGGTGTATGCAATCTGAGAATCCTTGTGATTTTTGAAAAACTGAAGCCATGTATTTGTCTGCCATTTCGTTGGCTGCAACATTCTGGAAGTTTACATTTCTTCTTCTCCATATTGTATCTTGTTCTTTTTTGTTAACCTTTCTGATTGCCTTCAGCTCCATCAAACACCATGACGCTCTTCCTTCCCACCTCATTTCTCTCCCCAGTTTTTCACTGAACCACACTCCTTTATTCAAGGATACCTTGAGTTACCCCTTCAGGGTTTTGTGGCACCACGCATAGCTCTTCTTTCTAGCAGGACCCATACTGCGGAATAGAATAAGCAGGTTGCCCTAAATAGGAGGAGCAGAGTAGTCCAAGAGAAGACCTTTATTTACTATTGGGGGGAATACATGTTGCAAAACTCAGAAAGTCTGTTGATCAAGAAAATTACTTGCCACATAATCTTGACATGTAATCTGTTGCAGGCAACTATATACAATTTGATTGATTGTTTGATTGTTGTTGCTGGGGGAGTGGAGAGTAGAGGTTTATTGGGTTTGGTGTTTAGTATTTTACTTCTTAAACACCCCTCCCCCCCCACTCACCATGAGTTACTTGGGCAGCCATATACATTTTCTTAATAAATAAATATATTATGCATACATGAACTAGTGGTTCACAATTATGATTACTGTGAAGGTAGATAAGGTGATCTGGTGGTATTTGGAGGAAGGAACATAGGTAACTAGACTAAAGAAGTTTAGATAAATTGGAAAATATAATTAATTTGTATTTTCCCAACAAATGCAGAGGTCCAAAGGCAGGAGCTAACTAAGTAAAAATAGAAAAGAAGTATAGATGTCTTTTAGATCTGACTGTAATCTTTGAGAGACAAACCTTTTTGAAAAATGGAGATGCTTGTGGGATCTGTTTTTTTCTAGAAATCTGAGGTAGGAGTAGGATAGTGGATTCAACTACAAGTTGAATGTAAAGTGTTTCGACTTATAAAAGAGCAACCACATCTATATATATGTAAATAAATTTAAAAACAACTTAACCTTTTTCTAACAGAAATTATATCTAAAAATAAAGTGTTAGGCTCTAGAGATTTCTCAACACGTTGGTGCAAAATTGTTCATCTTAGAGTGAGAGAACATAATCCTTTATTTGTAGAAACCCCCTTTGGCATTAACTAGTTCTCACATAATTTCACAGAAACAGCTATGTTTGCAAAGAAGCAAATTTTTTGCAAGGAAACAAAATTTTGTTCACCCACATCAGACTTATTCATGCTTTGTTTTCAAAAAACAGGGGGGGAGGGAATATTACTTCACTATCTAGTTAATGCAGCCAGATGCATCAGACAATGGCTGTATTTACACATTACATTAAACCAGGATTTTGTCACTCTTTTAGGCAGGATTCATTGAATGGACTCAGCAAGTGGCTGTTCACCTAGCCCAGGGGTCAGCAACCTGTGGCTCTGGAGCCGCATGTGGCTCTTTTATCTCTCTGCTGTGGCTCCCTGTCACTCAAAATATACGTCACAACCGACAATGTGCGACATCTGCCGGCACGCGATTTATTGAGTTTTTTCAACCAATCATGGGTTGAAATCCAAGGGTAGGCCAATCATAGATAAATCCAAGGAAAAAAAGTTTCAGAAGAAAACAGGACATTTAATTCAACTACATATGGTAGTTTTGTGGCCGCTCAAGAAATAGTCAGGCACGGGAAGGGTTTTGTGGCTTCCGGTGTTTTCTTTTCTGTGGGAAATGGGTCCAAATGGCTCTTCAAGTGTTTAAGGTTGCACACCCCTGGTCTAGCCTCTAGAATAGATTGATATTTATTTGAACCTATACTTCCTTTCCCCTGCACAATATGTCCTGTGCCACAAGCTGCCACACAACCTGAAAATTTAATTCAACAGTTCCCTGCACGTAACAATTTGCAGGTTGTTTGTTTTCCCCCAAATGTGTTACCATTTCATCATCATCATCATCATCCTTTTAGCCGTTGTCTATCCCCTGCAGGATGAAGGCCTCTTCTGCATGTTTCCAACCTATACGATCCTGAGCTTTCTTTTGCCAACTGGGCTCGCAATACTTGCTGATGTCATCAATCCATCTTGTTTTAGGTCTCATTCATGGACTCTTTTTATCAAGTGGGATAAAATCCATTGTACGGCTGCATTGGTCCACCTACCATCAGTTCCTCATTGGTACGTGACCAGCCCATTTCCATTTCAGTTCTTTTTACTCTCTTTATAATATTGTATACTTTCGTTTGTTCTCTAATCCATGTGCAGGTCTATCTTGTCTTATAATGCCGAGCATGTATGTTTGATTGCAAGGTTAACTTTACCATCTATTCTTCAAATGTATCTTGCATGGTTGTGGCCAACAAATCAATTCTTGTTCCATCAGTCAGGATCATTCCAATTTAAATCCTACATCAGTCTAGCTATTTTGTACATCCGATGAAGTGGAACCACAGCTCAACAAAAATATATATGCCTTTCAATAAAATTGGTTAGTCAGAAAAGCGGCTACCAGGCCCCTTCTGATGTTTTTTGACCCATGTAGAATGAAAACCCTTCCCCATCTCCCTAGCAGTACCTTGTGTCTTTTGCAGACTGCAGAAATTGCTCCAGGAGGGATTTTTTTTTTACCTTTACACTTATAGAGAGACTGCATCTGTTGAACTGATTGTTTCAAATCAAGCACAGTTCCCCAGTTTTTGAGGAGGAAATAGCAGTAGGGGCTATTCTAGTAACTTTAATATTAATTTTTGTGGAGGTTTGTTTTTTTTCAGTATCACCTTCATTTTTTTTTGCTCCCCGTTCATAGATCTCCTTTCATTCTAATGTATATGTTCTCCTAGGTAAAGACTAGGCACTCCTTGCACCATTCCATATATCCTATATATTGCATAGCTGACAGGAAAGGAATAAATGGTAAAGAAGCAACAGGGAAGATTGAGAAAGCTGCAGAAAGCCTAGCCACAAAGTGTATATGATTCCATAAGAGCCATTAGAGCAAAGGGAGGAAGGGTTAAATAAGGTTGTACTGCAGAGCCTCTAGCGTTGATGTCTGACCCAGTTTTTTCACTGTTGGCTGGTTATATTTAGAAGCCTCTTGTGGAGGTGCAGCAAGACAAGCAAGCCCCAAACACGGATTCTGAGGTGTCCATGATTTCCCCATCCCCAGTTGAACCAACAGGTTCACACATGAAGGAGGGCTATGCAGTCACAATAGCAGCACTGACCCAGCTTTCCATTGTGCTCCAAAGGAAAGTTGTCATTCAGAATTAGGAAAGAAAAAAAAAGAAAAGAAAAACCCTCTGCAGCTTGCCTGCAGAGATTGTGGCTGCTCCATCACTGGAGGTTTTTAAGAAGAGGGTGGATGGCCATTTGTTGGGGATGGTGCAGGGTCTTCTGCTTGAACAGGGGGTTGGACTAGAAGACCTCCAAGGTCCCTTCCAACTCTTGCCATTCTGTTAGTGGCAGGGATAAGAAGAGATCTATGGCTCAGGGGCAAGGCACATGCTTTACCTAACCAGGTTGACTTTGGCATCTGCAGGTAGGGCTAGGAAAATATCTGTCCCTGAAAGTTGGAGAGGGACAGCTAGGTCAGACCAGTGGTCTCATTACCCATCAGCTTTTTATGTTTCTATAGCAGTCCTGCCAATCAAATTTTGATGAAAGCCAGGCATTGTTTTGAACACTAGAGTTTGCTGAGTCCTAAAGAGTCAACAGAAAAGCAAGGTGTGCTGATTGTACGCCTCTACCATTGGGAAACAGGTACAAATTCCTATATAGCTTGAAAAACAGATTAATATTGGTGGGTCATTCTTTAAGGAATCCAAGGGTCTTAGCTGGTGCCCCAGGACCCTCATTTTTAATTCCATTTTTAAGATGAGGAGACTCAATGTAGTGTTGTCTTTCGGTAAAACTCTTATTTCTATCTCACAAGGGGCTCCCAGTCTTTCAACATTTCCTAACCTTTGCATTTATTAAAAGTTCATTGAATACGGTAGTTACAACATTATATTACTTAATACATCTTGAGATATTTTATATAGTTCAGCTGATAATCCATCTGGGCCTGGTGTTTTCCCATTCCCACAAGTTAAAAATTATAGACCGATTTCATTGTTGAATGCGGATTATAAAATTTTTGCTTCAATAATGGTAAATAGACTAAAAAGATTGTTAAACATTTCCTAACCCGATGCCTTGCTGATGCATTGGACTACAATTCCCATCACTTCCTAGCAGCATAGCCTATGCCGGAATCAGCTAGGGTTGATGGAAGTTATGCCCTTAATCATTTGGATCAAAATATCTGAAGGACTTGAGGGAGAGGAAAAAAGAACCTACACGATTAAAAAAAAAAAGCTGTTGTGAAAAACAGCCATTAATAAGGGACTGAAAATTTTGTTCTTTCCATCCCTTTGTTTCAATCCTGGAGCCAAAGGAGGCTGCCCTTTTAGTGTGCCAGCAAATTAACACTCTGCAACATCATGCAGTGTGCTTCTTGGATCAGGGCAGGATTTGTGGCCTTATGCTGTCCTGCCTGCCTCATTCCTCAGGATTAACAAGGGATGTTGGTTACCTGCCTACTCGGAATCACTCAGGTGTCAGGGACTTGCCTTGGTTCCAAATGAGCTGCCTTTCACAGTGATGGTTGCTCTGTTTAAAGATGGATGATGCTATGGATCACATCCACAAGTCATGGAATACAGCTCATCACATCAACCTTGGTCTGTCATGGCCAGGCTACAATATTTGTAATTCCAGCCTTAGAGAAAAGGTTCCTTTTCATCAAAAATGACAGCTCTTGCATCCAGTTCTGCAGAGAGCAATAACAGAAACAATGTCTGCATCAGCCTCATTTTATATTCTCCCATTTCCCTTCTGAGCCTTCCTACATTCCTTGCTGTATTATAGGAAATGTATAGGCTAGGGCAGGAGGCATTTTTGACCGAACACCTATGCAACCCAAGATAATTTCCTGCTAGTGAGTTATAGGCATCCTGTCCTGTTGCGCTAAAATAACAATAATGAGGGCAGGCCAGTATCACTTCAGCTGTGGGTGGGTGATGTTATGGTATTCATTTTATTCCTGTTATTTTATGATTCTGAAGGATGGTAGAGTAGGGAAACACTCCTTCATCCTAGTGTTACATTAGTAGATAGAGGTTCCCATAGCAGAAACACAGAGGTTGGAAACAAGACAAGAGAAGGATTTAATCTCAAAAGAAGATATTTCATTCATTCATTCATTCATTTTCATTCATTCATTCACTGCCTTTATTATTTTTATAAATAACTCAAGGTGGAGAACACATACAATACTTTGTGCTCCTCCATTTTGCACACAACAACAAGAACAACTCTGTGAGGTGAGTTGGGCCAAGAGAGAATGATTGGCTCTCTTAGTGACTCAGCTGGCTTTCATGCCTCAAGTAGGACTAGAACTCACAATCTTCCAGTTTCTAGCCTGATGCCTTAACCACAAGGACAAACTGGAATCAGCATTGACAGTCTACAACACAGGTGTCAAACTTGATCATGCCACCTGACGTCATGTGACATATCACATTTTTTGCCTTTGCGGAGCCCGGGGTGGGCATGGCCTGTGCATAATGAATCCTGCCCACAGGCCACCAGTTTGACTCCCTTGGTCTACAACTAGTAACATCTCTCTCTTTGAGCTACAATAAAAATAAGCCCTAGATAGCCAGCATTGTACTGCATCTTTGGGAAGTTTCTGGAAAGTTTGTGTTTGCTATGGAAGAGCTTAACACTAAATCATCATTTGTTCTGAGACTGCTTGACCGCATGGCGGTGGTAACAGCAGTTGGGCAGTATTCCTGTCCTTGCTTTAAACTAACTGACTTCAAATTGTTTTCAACCGGGTTGATTTTTCATCTGTTTACTTCACATTCTAGAAGTTTGATATTTGTATCCTAAAAGTTTGTCATTTGATTAACATGGTTTTACATGCTCCAGTAAGCGGCTATACAAATGTTCTTTTGTCACGGTGATGTTTTAGCTCATCAAACTGGTAAAATGGCAGATCTGTGAGCCAATGGATTCTAAACAATTTTCTACACTAAGAAGATTTTTTTTTTGGTCCTAATATCAGCTTCTCTGTAACAAGCTTTACAGGTAGCCCTCCACTTACAACAGTTTATTTAGTGCCCTTTTATAGTTACAACGGCACTGAAAAGTTAATTATGATCATTTTTCACACTTATGACCATTGCAGCCATGCCATCCCCATGGTCGGTCGTAAGATGCATTTAGATCAGGGGTGAAATCTAAAATTTTTCCCTACCGGTTCTGTGGGTGTGGCTTATTTTGTGGACGTGGCTTGTAGGTCAGGTGCCTGGGTGGGCATGCTTTTACACTTTACACAGACAGAACACAAGCATGTTTTACACTTTACACACAACACAAAACAACACAACTGACACACACAGTGCAAAAGCAGCTGTACTGACTCACACACAATACAAAAGCACACAAAATGGCACCAGCAACAGATTTAAAACATTTA
>JANHFT010000223.1:218065-235966 GCA_032467955.1 Pseudoxenodon macrops | reverse complement strand
ACCTGTACACTGCACGAGTCAAAAAGAGGGCCGTGAAAATATTTACTGACCCCTCGCATCCTGGACATAAATTGTTTTAACTCCTACCCTCAAAATGACGCTATAGAGCACTGCACACCAAGACAACTAGACACAAGAACATTTCTTTCCTGAATGCCATCACTCTGCTAAACAAATAATTCCCTCACCACTGTCAAATTGTTTATTAAGAATGCATTACTGTTACTATTAGTCTTCTCATAGTTCCTATCATTATCTCCTCCCACTTATGACTGCAGGACTGTAACTTGTTGTTTGTATCATACAACTTTTATTAATACTGTTTCCTGATTGCTTATTTGTACCCTATTACTATCATTATGTGTTGTACGTTATGATTCTTGACAAATGTATCTTGTCTTTTTAAGTACACTGAGAGCACATGCACCAAAGACAATCCAAAACCCACACTTGGCCAATAAAGAATTCTATTCTATTCTATTCCATTCCATTCCATTCCATTCTATTCTATTCTAAATTTCAACTCCCAGTGACTATTAGACAAGTTTCTGCCATTTTCTTGGCAATGCTGTATTTTTGGAAGTGGTTTACAATTGCCTTCTTCATATGGCTGAGAGAGAGTAACTGACCCATTGTCATACAACAGGCTAAGAGAAGAATTAAAACATTGGTTTCCCCACCGCTAGTCTGGCACCTCAATCACTAGACTAAACCAAACAGGTTCTCTATAAATGCATTATCTCACTTTTAAATATTTATGTAAGGAAGGGACAAACAGAAGGAAGATTATGCAATCCAATGCAGTTTGTCTTAATTAGTTTTGTATTAAAAGGAATCTCTGAGTAATAGGAAGTAGTTGACACCAGGATGTTCCTGCCTATTTGTACAGGGGTTTAACAAAACTACAAGTGAATGCCATCTGTCTAGTCCCTAAGACCAGGCAATAGAATCACACTGAAGTGAGATCTGAACCAAAAGATATCTAGCTGATAAATATTAATATGCAAGTGGTGTGCTTGAGAGAAAGACTGTATAATAATCTAATACCAGAAACTTTTTTCAGAAGCATTGCTCCTGCCGAGGGAATTATGGAACACCAATCAATAGCAAAGCACACACTCTGTGTGTTTTCAGTTCCCTGCTCAAATTAGACGTTGGGCTGAAAAACACATTTTCTGCCTGAGACTCTGAAGAGGTTTTGCTAGTCTGAATCAGTAAGATTACATTATTAAACTATATAGCCAGACCCAATTTCTGGTGGTTTCCATGTTCTTCATAAATCCATGAATTTTCTCCAATGATGGGTCCTCTATGAAAGTTGAAGTTCAATACATCTGGATGGTACCAGATATGGGGAGCATGGGTGGGTTCTAACTTACCTTGCTGCCGGTTCGCTGCCTCCCATGCCGCGTGGGCGCACAGTAGAAAAACATTCCAAAAAAAGGCCGAAAACAAGATGGCAACACATGCGCAGTGCCGAAAACTCAGTTTCTGCACATGCACATAAGAAAAAAATCCGGAAAAAATTCCAAAAAAAAATTTCCCCCAAAAAAAGAAAGATGGCAGCATCCACGAACCAGAACCAGCTCCGTGACATCACCAGCGGCTTACTATTAGAACTGGTCCGAACCAGTAGGAACCCACCTCTGATGGGGAGGTTGATGCAGTTCAGTTCCCATATTTTGTAGGTATAATGATTCTCTAAGCTGAGATATTTCTTAGAAAAATATTTGTTAACCTTCTTCTGCTCCATATACTCATATTTTAAACATTTTAAACATAATTTGAAGCTTCTTATCTGCATTATCTGAACTAATTGCAAAGAATTGTGCAGATGAAAAGACACATTCATGAAATTAATACAAATATTTTTAACAAATTAATAGAAATGTCACCTACTGTTTGGCTTTCAGAATTAAGAAAAACACATGTTTAGGCTGCAAAGTTATCTGAGAATATTAATTCAAGAGGACTTTTTTCTGTATGATTCTTATTACACTGTTATGTCTAATGAATTACTGTATATTCCTTAATAGCATTTTGGATTTGCTTTTCTAAGTCATTTAAACATGAGTATTTAAAGAGATTCTAATCCAGCCATATAAATTGGAGGGCTCCTAGGAGGAGGAAGAAAAAGAGGAGAATATTTGCTGGGAGTTGGATGAATAATTCAATAAATGTAGTAAATAAATACATAAAATGTTTTTTTTCCCTCTGCCATAGGTAAATGGAAGATCTAGAAACACGCAAAGCACGCAGGATAGAGCAGATGGTAGCAAAATGGCTGCGTCGATCACGAGATAATACAGCCAGGTATGTATTTTAATGTAATATTATTAGATGGAACAGTAGAATGTTTTCATTATGTGTGAGATGTTGTTCAGTAGCTTCTTAGTTTTGCTTAGATCTGGTCTTGCCACCCAAAGCTCAGCTGTTTTGCAGTGAGGCAGGCTTATGTTGCTTAGGCTGATCCTTCTCCTCTCTCTTAAGTCAAGTAAAATACCCTAGCAAACATTTGGACTATACTCTGTACATGATTACTCCTGAAAGTAGTTCCAGGACTGCAACTGTTGTAGCATATCAAAATCCTCTCAGTGCCATCCTAAGTGCAGAGAAAACACATTAGTGTTGGCATTAGTTTCTAGTGCCAGGTCTTGGCCCTTAGCTATGACTGTAGGGTGGGGTGCCAGTATTAAAATAATTAAAGTCAAAAGAGGAAAACAAAGAAGAAATGAAAGTTATTTGTAGCACTGTTTCACAACAGTCTGCAAAAGAAAAATCATATACAAATTTAAGCTGGAGGGGAGGAGGAAATTTAGAGTTAGGGTGATTGGCATCCTTGCTAGACAACTATTATGGTGAATTTATTAGGCAATGCTTGAGCTAACATCAGGGAGCAAGAGTTCCTGACCCCGATTTTGCTGCTACCTTGATTTTTATTATTATTATTATTATTTTCTGGCACTAAGAACCGAAAAGAGTAGGGTGATGAAGTAATTGCATCACCAGAGGGGAAAAGATGGAAGTTGAACTGCATTTCCTACTACTTTTTTTTTAAGCTAAGCATGTCCAGAATTTGTGGAGGCTTAACATGCCTTTTTGATTTCATTTCCCACTGAATGTTGGTGGGAAACTCTGCCATTATCAAACAATTGAGAGGGTAATTTTGAGAGGAGAGAAGGCAAGGAGCTGTAAAAAAAAAAAAAAAAGCTTGCAGGCCACAGGTAGCTTATCCTTGCTGTTCTTTCTTTCTTTCTTTCTTTCTTTCTTTCTTTCTTTCTTTCTTTCTTTCTTTCTTTCTTTCTTTCCAAAGGTCCATTTGAAGGTAGTGTGAAAATTGCTAGATTCTCCCATCAAGATATGCTTCTCAGACCAAATTTCTATTCAGAACTCAGTCACGAGTCTCTGGGTATCATTCTTTCCTTTGTTAGCTTCTCCAGATGTTGGTGGGTTGCAAATTTGGGTTTTAGTAAAACAAAACTACTCCATTGCCATTCTGGTAGCTTTTGTTAATATGTGCCTGCCTTTCAAGTGGTCTTTCAGCACTTTAGCAAGTATGGGAAAGTCGGGTAGTAGGATGATATTCTCTCTGCAGAAAAACTCAGGCATATATCATACATCGCACATTTCACAACCTACTCATGCATCACAACACACATTAAAAGGAATGGGGCTTGTTGCATGGTTGTGACCTCCATCTCAACTTTGGGCACTCCTGTATCACAAAATAGGTTAGAACACTTTTTCTCATGTCTCGCCAATATTTCTTTAGTCAATTTATTGTGGAACAAAACTTTAGCACAGAAAAAAAAATAGCTTGGATTTCGGTTTACCACCTGCGAGAATGAATTATCATCCTGTGGTCTGGATTGAACCTCCTGTAATGATTTTTTTTTTTGCTAGATGCGCATTGCAGGGAATGACTTTAGGTTGCTGTAATCGGTAGGCAAACTATGCTAGAGGGAAACTGATGCAGCATTATCCATCTTTTTTATTTATTTATGAAAAATCCTCAGTAATCTTCCAAGGAACCCAAGACCAACTTTCTCAGGATTAGAGAGATCACTTCATCATGCTTGCTGAAACACAAAATATTCACATGTCATCCAAACTTTGAACATCATCATGGCGCTCAGAAAGTACCATTGAATGTATCATTGAAAATCATTGACAAATATTTCCCTGTTTGTTGCGCTATAGAACAAATCTGTTAAAAAATAAAATACCTTAATTTTGCCTTAATATAAATTTTCTGATGGCTAATATGAATCCTTTGCTTTTTTTGTGTGACTTTGGAAATCTTGTGGCTTTTCTGTGATAGATATCATGAAGGCAGCAATGCTTCCATCCTGGCCTAGGGGACGGAAGCCCGCTAATTTGGACTTATGAGACACTATCTATCACTATAAATGCTATCTTAAGCTTGGTTTATTTCTGTATAGTGTTTACTGTAATTCCTTTTTGACTGAGATAGATGAAGCTCACATTTTTACAGAGTTGTTCCAAACTGTAGAATTGTTATCTTCAAAGCAATTCAACATTTCAGCACTGGTACATAACATCAAGCCTATTCATGTTCACTTCATGTCCACATGGATTTTCCACTTGGTTAGGAATTCCATTGTGTAACTATTCCACCCACATCAAGTGACATTATGCAGAAAGAACTGTTTATGCGCAGCCTCTTTGCTGAATATATGGATATCCGACTAAACAGGCCTTCATGTTTAAATGTGCATGCTAACATTTATTTATTCATTAGAACTATAGGGCTGCCCAATTCACCCAGCCATTCTTGCTGCCTTACAATTTGCAGAAACATGAAAAAAACAATGAAATAGAAATGGAATGGGATAACGTATAATATAACAAGCATTCAGAGAAAAAGAAAATAGAATAACAATGGAGTAATGGAGAAACAGAAATGACAATAAGAAAAGGATTAACTGAGGCCAACCCACACATATTTTAGTCAAGATCTCTCTCTGTATATGTATTATGGAACAAAGATTGAGCATCAGTATTACTTTTCAGCTTTATGGGTATCTTTTTCTGGATCTGCCCACTACTATTTAAAATATTTATCAGATTGCTCCTTTCCACTTCATACATTTGACAATAAACACTCCAGCCACAATATACATCACAGCTTCTTTCTTGTTTACTGGCTTATGTTCGTTTTCTTCAGTAAGTATGCACTATTATAAAAATATCTCAAAAGCAAATGCTAAGATTTCAGGAAATGGGAAGCACTGGATATCTTTTTTTTAAAACTGGCTTTTTTTCCACCCTAAATTTGCAGAGGGAGAGCATCAGTGAGTGATAGACCATCCGATGGCAGTAGGCAACCTGCAAGTCATGTCAAACTCACAGTGGATGTTCAAAAAGATGTGCTACATGGACATTATGGCATTGAAGTTTCTCATAATTTTCCCCTTTTGATCACATCAGTTGCTGCAGGTAGAAAACAGTTTTTCCTTCTCACATTTTCCTGATATTGAAAATTGTCTGGAGAAATACAAAACTGTGGTTTTAAAAAGAAAGATGACTTTTAAAAATGCTGATCTCTGACATTGTCTTGATCCCAAGCTAATATACATAGTCAGGTAGAGAAAACTAGCTGAATCCAGGCTCTGGAATTGTTGAAAGAATAGGGAGGCTGGCACAAAGCTTTCTCACTTGTTCCTTTCGGCTGGTAGTCAGATCTTGCTGGGATGTCAATCTAAGCAGATGCCAGTGTTGCCAGCCCTCAAATGCCTCGCGTCAGTCAGAAGTGGACAACCAAACAGCATTTGGAACAACAGATTATGTTGAGGCAGGTTATGTTGAGAAGGAGACTGTCCTTCCTGCCATTACTTCTGCTAGAAAAGGCAGTGTGGGCTTGTTGAATGGTGCCCATTAAGAACCTTTCAATAATTTGGATTCAAATTTCCAAATTGTAGGCAAGCAATGCCAGGTCATCTTACATGGCTTCGGTTTCTTTACATACGCCGACGCATACGAGCGCACATTTGTTTGTTTGTTTTGGGGTTGTAAACAGGAAATACCGAGTATCTTGCTGACAAGGCTGATGTTTTGTAGGCAGCACTGCTGATGGGAAGCTTCTGCCAGGGGATCGCATCCTCGCAATAAACAACGACGCAACGGAAGACCTTACCGGTGAACAAGCAGCTGCTCTTTTAAGGTGCAGTATGGGAGTCTGCTACTGCCCCAGGGCAAAGGGGTGGAATGGCTGAGCCTCATTCCATTGGCTGACTTTCATGCCATGTTAGCTTGTGAGAGCTTCTCTTTCTCTCCTCTCTTCAGCTGAGCACTCCAGAAAACCATGCCTTCTATTTTGAAGCTGTTATGCTATACTCAAAAGCATTTGGGGTATTTTGGTACCCTCGTCTTAGGACCATAATTGAGCCCAAAATTTATGTTGTTAAGTGAGACATTTGTTAAATGAGTTTTGCCCCATTTTACGACCCTCCTTGCCACAGTTCTTAAGTGAATCATTGCAGTTGATAAACTAGTATCCCGGTTGTTAAGTGAATCTGGCTTCCCCATTGACCTTCCTCGTCAGAAAGTCGCAAAAGATGATCAAATGACTGTGGGACACAGCGACTGTCATAAGTATGAACCAGTTGCCAAGTATCGAGTTTGATCCTGTGATCATGGGGATGCTTCAAAACGGTGACTTATGACCGTGAAAAATGGCTGTAAGTCACTTTCTTCAGTGCCGCTGTAACTTTGAATGGTCACTAAATGAACTGTTGTGAGTCAAGGGTAAAGGTATGTGGCAATAACATTGGGAGACAGGAGGGAGAGCTGCAGACAGCCTGCTAAAGGCATTTCAGCCCATTGAAGGAGGGAGGGCATGGGAAATGTTTCAGAAGGGACTGTCCCTGGTTTTCTGGAAAGTAAAAGGAAAGGAGGGGAGAAATACTTTTTAGTCTTGCAAAAAAATGCTAATATAATCTTACAACAAAGATACAAGCTAGTATACTTGCTTGCGCTTCTTCTTTGAACTACCTCGCAGGGCTAACAGTTTCACAGGAAGTAATGCTATTCAAGGGAAACCACTTTAAAGCATCCTGACCTAACCGAAATAATTTGACAGTTCTTTAAATACACAGAATTATAGTATGAAAACAGGAACATCCATTTTTCTTTGTGGTGTTTGGCAGTTATATGTGTATTTGTTTATGTAGCATGTCATTGGGGTGCATAGCACTTCGGGGAGAATAACAAAACAGGTTTCCCACACTGCCTTGAGTGAGACTGTTTGCAATCTCAGCTTTGGCCCACGTGAGATAACAAATCGAAATGGTGAAAATTAGGAAGCATTAAAAAAGTTGGTGAAGCTACATGGGAATTAGTTACAAGCTCAGTTGTAATAAATTAGGAAGGACATTAGTGCCAAATTCTTCACTGAAAACGTGCATTTTAAGAAACCATTTGTAGCACATGTAGAGCAGTGGTAGGCTTCTACCACCTTTACTACTGGTTCTCTGAGCATGTGTTTCACATTGTTAAGTGAATCATGGCAGTTGTTAAGTTAGTAACACAGTTGTTAAGTGAATCTGGCTTCCCCATTGACTTTTCTTGTCAGAAGTTCGCAAAAGGTGATCACATGACCCCAGGACACTGCAACCATCGTAAATATGAACCAGTTGCCAAGTGTCTCAATTTTGATCATGTGACCATGGGGATGCTGCAACGGTCATAAGTGTGAAAAACGGTCGCAAGTCACTTTTTTCAGTGCTGTAACTTCGAATGGTCTCTAAATGAACTGCTGTAAGTTGAGGACTACCTTTGTTGAAAATGATGCAGTTCTTTTGGCATTCATAACGATGTCTTCAAATAAAGCCGTTTAGCAGAAAAAGGGTGGGGGGTGTTCTCCTTGTTCCCTATCCTGTGTATTCACACTTGTGTTGTTTTATTTTATTATATTGTCTTAACAGGGAATCGCCAGGCACTCTCCAGTTTACAGTTCTGCGATGCACCTCGGTAAATTGCCCTCATGTACCACTGGTGTTTGAGTTACTCCTTGGAGGGTAAGGTTTGGCCTCCTGATGGGTATGCAAATGAGAATCACAAATACGAAGTTCCAGGAGGTAATCTTAGAGATGGGAAAGAGTGGGAAATATGCCCAGATAAGGGAGTTGATGTATTAGGGCAGGGGTGTCAAACTCATGGCAGCATCATGTGACGTATTGGGACTTTTCCCCCTTTGCTAAAATGGGTGTGGGCGTGGCCAGCACGTGATGCATCCGGCCCGAGGGTCGGGAGTTTGACAGCCCTGTATCTCGGGATCCTTGGCCAAAGACGGTGAGATGCTTGCCAATAAAAGTGAGCTAAAGGGTTTAAAGGGTGGCCATGTTGACATCACTGGACCTTTGTCACGTAGTCTACAACAGAAAACTGTTGGATTTGGGTTCAAGCTACATATTACATGCAAATGTGCAGAGCAGGATGTTGTCAAATTGTTTAGATTGAGAAAAAATGATTTTTGGAGAGTAGACAGAAATTTAAAAAGTTTATCCATGAGCTTTCAATGCACTATAGACCTGCTCGAATCACCCTCAAAATATGTTTGGAGTAAAATAAAGCCTCAAAATGACAAATGTAAACTCAATTCCCAATGACTCCCTGTCTTTGTTCTTTACATAGAAGATAGATGGATGGATGGATGGATGCAAATACAAATAGATATAAAGTTTTTTTTTTTAAAGCAAAGAGAAAGCAAAAAGTGTAGGAAAGGGGAAAAAAGGAAAGCTAAAGAAAAATAAAAAAGAAGGAAAATAGAAAAGTGACTAATGATATTTTTCATAGTAGATATAAGTACAATTATATTTTAATCTCTCTCTCGCTCTAAAATTACATCATAATACTCTGTACTCTATAATACTCTTCTATAATCTATCCCGTGTAATCATCAAAGCCATAAATCACAAGTTCATTTTTTTTTCATTTCTGTACAAAAAAAAATGATGAGATTTCCAGTCACCACTTTCTAGAAAGTGCTCAATTTCTCTGTCTAATCTATAGCTTTTGAATTTCCTTGCAGCCCCCAATATAAATGCTAATCAGCTCTGATTCTGCTTACCTTTTTGAGATCACCAAAGATCAGTTAGGTAATCTTACCCATTTGGGTAAAAGCTACTGTATTAAAAACCTATTAAACTACTGTATTAAAAACTTAAAGCTGAATCCAGTTCAGATTCTTGTAACAATGAAATATTGGTACTATATACTTGATTGCATTGTAATCAATTTCTTTGTATACATCCAGTGAATTTTTATTCCTTCCAGCTATTGTTCAGTGTTGCCGCCCTGTGAATAGCTATTGGCTCCATTGATCTCAATGGCTTACAAAAGAACATACTTACACTGCACTGTAATCACACTACATCTGAAAATTCTGAAAATATCATTTTTGCTGCCACAACAGAACTTTTCTTTTTTTTTCCCCCACAGTGGTCTACCTTTGAACTTGATCCTGTTTAGCTTTCTAGCCCAAACAAACTGGCAAGATATTGCCTCTCACAAGTCCAAATATATGTATTTAGGTCTGTATTTAAATCAATCCAGAAAATATTGTTGATAGGAAGGAAAATATGAATTTGTAGTAGGTAAAATGTAAGTGGGATGCAGTGCATCCCAACACCTTCTTCCAAAAGCAACTTTCCCTTATATAAACATGCCTTTAAACTAACATTTATAGGCTTTTGTATTCTATAATTTGAGGGCTCCTGTATAATGCTGGAGTCCCAGTTCAAACAGTCAATACATGAGCACCATCATATAGACATACAAAGTCGCTCTCTTATAGAAAGTTAAACAATCCATCTTGCCCAGGATTATTCCCCAAGGATAGGCAACCGCACCTTCTTTACTGCCATCAGTACATATTAAGATCCCATGACCAAAAGCTCTGTGTGTTGTGTCAGCAAAAAATTGAAAATTAAGACGCAAAAGAAGTACACTAAGAATGCACTTTTTTGAGGGTTTTTAAAAAAAAAAAAATCCAGACATCCTAATATGGGAGGGAGATGCAGGAAATTGTGCTGCTGCCTTTTTCAGTAGTGCCATCACATCATTACCCTGCCCTTTTGGTCCTTGATAAGTCTTGCTTGGCCCCGGTCCATCCCAACAGTCCCAATTCTCCGGGGCTTCCAACCTGTCACTCTAGATTCTTTGGAGCTGAAGATGTTACAGATAAAACTTGGAAAGTGCCATGAAACAATGCACTAAATCTTGCCTTTGTGTGCAGATGTATCTGTGGGTAACAAAATACAAACCTATTCTGAAATGATTGGGAAACTAACATTGTCAGGGTGCATAGCATTTCACGGAGAATAACACTGCCTTGAGACTGTTTGAGAGATAACAGGTGAGATAACAGAAATCAAAATGGTGAAAGTTAGGAAGCATTAACAAAGTTGGCGAAGTTGCAGGGGGATTGAGACTTAGTTACAGGCTCAGTTATAATAAATTAGGAAGGACATTAGTGCCAAACTCTTCACTAAAGCATGCATTTTGAGAAGACATTTGTAGCACGTAGGGATATCTAGCAAATATTCTGGGAGGCTATTTCAAGTAAGGCAGAGGAAGGATGGAAGGAAGGAAGGAGCTGTTTGAAAGATAGAAAATCTTGGATGGTGGTATTAAAAAGTAAAGTTCATAATCTGGAGCTTATTTGGTTGGTGGATATATCTGTGAGTAATAAAATACAAATCCATTCTGAAATTGTTGGTAAACTAACAGTGATAAAATAAAACCTGTTTCCTGTTCACTCCGATGGATTGTATAGTGTTGATAGAGATTCTGAGCTTTTGGGGCAATGTGTGAAACCAACTGCTTGGAATTAGACCTCTTTCTCTGTACATTTGAATCATTTTGCATTTATTTCTTAGATCTGCTAATTCTGAGATTGCAAAGTTCTGGGATGTTTTTAACATATTTAATTTTAATTTAAAATTTACCACCAGCCCTAACTCAGGAAATACATGCATTAAGGGATGATAGAAATTGAGAAGACATTGAGAATTGGCATCACAATATGTTCACCAATATTTGTGGTGAGATGCAGCAAAAGTTCAATTTGTTTCCTGATAATCCTATCAAAGCAGGTTTGTTTAGTTTAAGGGTGCTGAAAACTGCTGCAATGAAGAGACATGAAAGAAACTGATAAATGCAGTGTTGACAGTAATCAGAGTCGTCCCCCCCCCTAACTAAGACAATGCAAAAATTCAGGGTCTGGTGATGAGTTGAATGGTGGTGGAAGATGATATACATCTTCACTCAGCACATAGTTACAAAAAACGGATTACGTTGGCTTGTCTTCACTTAACATACAGTAAACCTTTGTCTACCACAAGGCAGTGTTGATGGCCACTAAATAACTGTCACTATGATAGCAATTAGTCATGACAATTAAGAATTCCACCTTTAGAAACAAGATCCTTCTTTCCACTTGTTATAACTCCTACTACCTTTCAGATGTTTTATATCACCCTAACCCAGGGGGGCCAAACTTCTGGCATCACGTTGCCATCACATGAAGTTTCATAACATGTTTTCTCTTTGCGGAGCTGGGATGGGCGTGGTCTGTGCGTGACGCATTCGGCCTGTGGGCCGCCAGTTTGACACCCCTGCCCTAACCTATTCCATTCATTCATTTCAAGCTGGGATTGTTGAGAATTACAAGGGGTGCTCCAAGTTGAGAAGAGTTGCTGCAAAGGCTGAATGTGAGCTGTGTTTTGTTCGACTGTTGTTATAATGAAACTCATCGGTCCTGAGGATAAGGTTAGGAGTTGTGATCCTAGGCCTCTAAAAATCATCTATGAAGAAAGGCTGCTCCAAGAATTCAGGCTGTACTCTTAGCATTGCAATCCATGTTGTTCGGGCTAACGGGAATTGTAACTTGGAAGGCAACAAATTAAGGAAGATGGTTGTGAAGAAACAGAATGTTTTTCATGTTCCATTTGGGAATTTCAGAAGAAAGGGGCTGGCTGCTCTAAAAAGCAGAAGGAGATTGGGCCAGTGTTGATGGGCAGAAGCAACCGTTAACATTTTTTGAGGGCTTGAAATCTACTTTTCTTAACTATGCTGCCTATTTTAGAGCTCATGTTTACCCCAAGAAAAGAGCATGAAACCTTGCTATTAGTTCCTGGTGGTGATGGTCTATTGAGGAAGATGGGTGGTTCGATGGATGGATGGATGGGTTTGGATGGACGGACGGACAGGCAGACAAACAGACAGATAGAAAATAAAAAATAAAATAATGAAATGAAATAAAATATTCAAGGAGTTGGAACAGCATGGTGATCTAGAGGTAAAGACTCTCACTTCCCACTTGGAAGGTTGAGAGGCCAATCGTAGGCAGCAGCAGCAGATGTTTCTCAATCAGGGCACAAAGAGAAAATATTTGCTGTGAATTTTGCATAGGTGTCAGGAAGGGCATCTGGCCAGTAAATGCTCAGCTCCATTCAGTCACCCTGACCCCACCCTGAAGCAAGGGATCACGGGGTTGTCAAAAGAAAAAATATATATTCCAGGCATTTCAAAAAAAAAGAGGAAATGGAAAGGTTCCAAATTACCCACCTTTTGTACTTGATGGTCCCTTGCTCTGATCCAGCAACCTTCTGGCCTTACTCTTCTTGTGATTCTGTGTCAATTTCTGTTGTGAGAAGGCATTAAATGCTCTCAGAATTTGTTACCGTGTTGTATAATAGTTTGCCAATCCGGTGCTTTTGTTTTTCAGGGTGGCCATAAATCATCCTTTCTTACAGCGGAAAAAAGAGCCAGGCTAAAAACAAATCCTGTTAAAGTCCGTTTTGCGGAAGAGGTTGTCGTGAATGGACATAATCAGGTTTGTGTGAATTCTGTTATTGCCAAGCCTTGTGGAATAGTTGGCTTTAAAATTTTGACAGGTAGACCGAGTTACATATTAAGCTAACTGCACTGGCTGAGATAGAGCATGAATGAAGACAACTTGGCCTTTTCACAACTGTTATCCCCTCCAATTTAAATATATTTACACTTTGTCAGATAGATCCAGGGGCTCGAGGTCATTTGAACCAAGTAGGATGCTAATGAAAAATAAACAAAAATCTTTCTTTCCTTGCTGGAAGGAAAAAGCTTGTTAAAAGTGTATGTTTCAACCTGATACAGTAAGCACGCTAAAATCAAATTGTTCTTAGTATTCTTGGAAAAAGAAAGTGGAATGGAATGACAATGTTAACAGGGGCATCTACAGAGGGATGGGAGAGTAAAAAAAAAAAAAGTCAAAATTGTAGCCATGATCATGAATTGACGCTCTAGGTTGGTTTGTTTTTTACATGCATGGTTCAATTATGTAATCGCAGAAGCCATCTTAATTTTTTGTAACCACCCTTGCAGACATTCCTGAATTTTTTGTGTGTGTGGACATATTTTTATGTACACTGTTTCTCCTGCTGGGTAATTAATAAACAATGTAATTGCAAAATTGTTAATCTAAAAAGTAGGGATCACCTGCATTTTTCTGAGTTTTGTTAAACTATAGTTTCCAGAACCTCTCATTATTGGCTAAGTTGACTGCTGTTGCTGGGAATTCAGAAATAGTTGAGAGGCTCAAGTTACCCATTTCTGCATGGGGTATTAACAGAACCCTATTTTTTTCCCCGTTCCTTTTCTGTTTACAAACTTGTGAGCAGTTTGCTACAGGTTATACCTGGCAGAGATAAATAAAACCTTCCATTTTGCTTTTGCTCAGTTTCTCTTTTTTCAATTAAGTCGACCTAAGTTTGAAATTTTCACAAATATTCTTATCCATTTTTGTGTGCCTCTTCTGGTACTATGCACGGACACGTTTCTAGCACACATATTTTATCTGCCGTTTTCTTTAATGCAGTCCATTTTCATATATCATGTCCACCGAGACAATGCACTTTTCTTCAAAATATTTAATATGCATATTTTTAATTTGAAAGCTGTGTGGGGAAAAAATACAATATTGTGTGAATATCGCTGCAGTTCCAATCACGTGTTTCCGGGAAAATGTGAAATCAGTAGTTTTGCATTACGATGCAAACCAGACCTATTGTTCTCCCAATTCTAATCACATTGCTCGCCGTCTAGCCTTTTTTCTTTGGCTCAGTCAAGGATTATGAGCTCATGGATATACAACAGGAGGCATTGTTTTACATATAGGGATCTCAGTCCATCTGCTGTATCCATGCAGGAAGATAACCTTCCCAAATACTTTATAGTACTTTTCCAAAAGGCACAGCAACCTTCGCAGGAGTGCCCATCACAGTAGTAATTTTAAATGAAATATTACAGCTGAAGTAAGATTTTTTTGGAAAAATCCCAGAAGTGCTTTCATAGCGTTGGCCTGAAGGCATAAATTGTTGATGAGACGAAATGCTTTTAAACCTTAACTTTTCCAAGGTAAGGATTGTGTATCATCCTGTGGCAATCCTCTGCATGGGCCATTTGAGGAATCTGTCTGTGTAAATGATGATCTCCCCTCAGTTCTGCTATGCTGCCTCATCATGGGAGGGTGGGAGAGCAGGTGATCCTGAGAGGAATGAGCAAAGAATAATGGGAGAATATGCCACGAGTATATATAACCCCAGCAGGCTCACCAAGGCTTGAAGGTCAACCCAGCTGCTCAGCTAAAGCAAGCAGGCACCTATATTGGGCAGCAGCAACATAGAAAGATGTTGAAATTGGATGTCAGCCAGAGGTGGGTTCCTACCGGTTCTATCCAGTTCTATAGAATCGGTAGTAACTTGGCGATGATGTCATGGAGCCGGTCCCATCAGTGTCTTCATGGGTGCCGCCATCTTGGATTTTGCTTCTGCGCATGCGCAGAAGCTAGTTTTCTATTGCTGCGTGCGCGCACACATGCAGCGTGACCCTGAGCGAACCAGCAGCAAAAATATCCAGAACCCACCTCTGAAGTCAGCATTAATTCATAGTGTGTGGAAGAAGACAACGATGAATCACTTCCATATTTTGCCGAGAAAACCCCATGGATAGACACAATAAAGTGATTGATTATATAGGACAGATAGTCCTATACCAACCACAATTAAACCAAAATTTCTGTTGTTAAGTGAATTTTGTCCCACTTTACGACCTTTCTTGACCCAGTTGTTAAGTGAATCACAGCAGTTGTTAGCTTAGTGACACGGTTGTTAAGTGAATCCGGCTTCCCCATTGACTTTGCTTGTCAGAAGGTCTCAAAAGGTCATCGCATGACCCTTCGGACACTGCAACCATTATAAATATGAGTCAGCTGCCAAGCATCCAAATTTGGTCACGTGACCATGGGGATGCTGCAATAGTACCAGTGGTAAGTGTGAAAAACAGTCATGTCACTTTTTCCAGTGCTGTTGTAACTTTGAATGGTCACTAAATGAACTGTTGTAAATTGAGGAGCACCTGTAGTGAATGATGGGCCTCTTGGGTCAAAGGGCAGCCAATATGCTACTGAAGAAGAGCTGATTGTGTTTGCCACATTGTTAGAGAAGAGCCCTTTGCAGAAAAAGAAAATCTAAAGTTACAAAGATAAAATTACAGTGGGGACATGAAATAAACTCAATGCAGTGAAAGATGAATTAATTAATTAAAAGAAGTAAAATAAATAAATAAAAAGGGGAAAAAATAATTAATACGTTGACATCTTAGGTATCAGCAAATTGAAATGGATTGGAATTTCAGTCAGAAGGTATTAAAGCAGTGAATAGTTTCTGCCTTTTAAGATCAACTAGCAATGATAAAGGAACCAACAGTTCAGAAATTTGACACAGGCCAATATTTGGTAGGACAGCAGAGGAGGTTTTGGCAAAAGACATTCAGATGTTATGACATCTACCCTTAATAATTAGAATCATGCAGGACATGGTTTTTCTAGTGACACTCTACAGAAGTGAAAGTTGGACTTTCAAGAAAAAGAATAAAAAGAGTTATTGGCTTTTTTGAAAGTTGGTGTTGGAGAAGACCCTTGAGAATAACAGTTGTAGACAAAAAAAAACCCACCCTATTCCTTGCTTTTTGTTAGATCTATGCAAAATTAAAGGGTAAGGTTATAGTGTGTTAAGATCTATGCAAAATTAAAGGGTAAGGTTATAGTGTGTTAATTTTTAAAAAAATGTTGTTTCAGCCATTCATGTGCCAGGATGACATTCCTAAAATAAGACCCTACCATTTAGAAGATCAATTATTATTCCTGGAGAAGTTCATTATTCTTTTTTGAAGGAATTTTGAAAAAGAATCTCTTTGGGGATCTTAAAACAATGTAAAATGTTGAGCTAAAGAAAAATCATTTGGAATTGCAAAATTACCAGCTACTCATATTTCATTAAGAACTCAAACTCAAACATTCAAACTCTTGAAACCAATGGAACTTGAGCAAATGAAGTTTCTCAGGGCTCTGGTCCCACTGGCAAGCAATACAGACCATGACTGCTGACTTGAGGACTGGCTAAATTAACTGAATCCTGCCAATATAAAACAATAATAAAGAATAATACTACTATTCAATAATAAGAATAATAAACTCTATTCTGGATAAGGTAATAAACTAAAGTATTGGGAGAATGGCTGGAATCTGGAAATCACAAAGAATTATCCTTTTTACTATCTCCAAAGCATGTGGCAATGCTTTAACTTTCCCACAAGGAGGCTGATTTATAGCACTAGAATTAAATTTAATCTTTTGATTCCTCTCACTTGCACCCAAGAGACAACAGAAAGGCAAGCAACAGGAAGGCTAATTCTTTACTTAACAGCATTTATTTCCTGCTCTGTAACTTCTGGCTGGCAGGCTTGCTCTATAGACAGTAAAACAAAGGCTGAAAACTAAACAGCACCTCATCATGACAAAATGTTCTTTAAAATCTAAATGTTCCCAAACCCTATTAAGCCTTGAAAGCCAGTAAGGGACTCGGGGGTAAATCCCCAGAATTAAGCAAACTTTACTTTCTCCTAAGAACTCCTTTTGTTCCTCAGTAAATTGCTGCATATTTCAGACAGAATTTGAGAGTCAAACGTATTCACGGGATGCTGTGTCTTTTGTCTGTTTGTCTAGGGAAGTTCTCTCCTGTGTATGCCCAATGTTCTCAAAGTCTATTTAGAAAATGGGCAGACTAAAGCATTCAAGTTTGAACCAAACACAACAGTCAAGGTATGTTTAAGTATACTATTGTGGTTAAATGTTGGATTAGGAAGTCTCACTTGGCAATGGTGGCCATTGAGGAGTTGGGCTTGTGAATATTTGTCAAACTCTCCTCTATACTGTAAAATGTTTTGTTGGGAGAAATTGAATAAAATGAGAAGAGACATGTAACGCCCTTTAAACTAAATGACAAAAGCCAAAAAATGAATACAATAATGGAAAACATATTGCGAGCAGGTAAAGTAACAAATCTGGTATATGATGGGCCCTCATCAACCAAACAATATATTTCAGTATTTTTGTTTGCTGAAATGCCTTAAAAAATAGAAGAAGAAAGCAATCAAATAGCCAACTTGCCTCATCCATAATGCTGCCTGTATTTTTTAACGCTCATAAATTTGGTTGGGACATGATCCACATTTAGCCAAGTAGCAGATTTTATTGTATCCTATGGCCAATGCCCTTCATTGCAAAATTTATGACTACGTTCTAATGTATGGTAATCCTTACTTAACTGTCGGAGAAATCAGTAGTACAAATCATAATCCTCCATATCTGTATGCTGGATTGTATTCTATTTTTATTCTAATCCACGTGGGTATTTCTTTTTTCAAATTGTTGCCAGATTACATTGCAGTCAACAGTGGGGGTTCATTGTCAGTAAGCTACACCAGGGGTGAAATCTAAAAAATTTCCCTACCGGTTCTGTGGGTGTGGCTTATTTTGTGGGTGTGGCTATGCAAAAG
>JANHFT010000223.1:192104-205170 GCA_032467955.1 Pseudoxenodon macrops | reverse complement strand
TATTTTAGCCCATGTGCCGAAAAGCCCAATTGGGCTTAATATCGGGACAGGTCGTATTTTCGGGGAAACACGGTAACTACTACCCTTTGATAGCAGGATTTCTCTAGTCTCTCTTAACATTTCATCCCTTTGTGCCATAAAAAGATACAAAAGTGGGTGGAAGAGGATGATGGGTAAGTATGTCTCAACTTTGTTTGCAGTGGTGATGCTTTTCAGCTGGTTACAATAGATTACTTTTCAGAGGCAGGACATTAGATAACACCTGACATTTCCCTAGTTTCTTCATTATCTTGCAGAAAGAAAGGAATCGAATACACCTTTAGACAACTCACACATAGCAGCAGCAACATAAATCTTTTCACAAATGACTTTTGAAATAGGACAAAAAAGTAATTCTCCACAATTTATGGGCTCTTCTTTACTTTTTAGGTTCTGAAATTCTGCCCCTACATCGTCACCAAGAGTTACCATCTTGTGGCAGTTTGGATGAAAACATCCTGTCAGGGCAAAGCAGAAGGATGAAATCCAAGCCAGGAAAAGACCCAACGTGTGCCAATAATTTGAAGAAAAGAAGGTCCTTCCTCGAGACAAATTATACTTCCCAAGTTAGTTTCCCCAGAGCTTCACCCCATGCCCTGGAAACCAATGTTTGTTGCAGCAAAGACGCTACCATTTCAGGAGTTTCAAACCCCGCAGCTGAGACTTTATTGGAGGAACCCCAGCAAATTCCCAATCTTCTTGAAGTCACACAGAAAACCCAGGTGGTTCAAAATTCAACCGCTTCATCCGATCCAACAGAAATGGAGCAGAATTCATCAGTGCCCAATTCAGTCTTGTGGCTGGCCTCTGCACAGGCAGGTGGAGGAAGTTTAGACTCAAGCGATTGCTCTTTAAATTCTTTTTATGTGCCCCCCCAACAGAGCCCCCATTTAAATACACCAGAAATTAATTTTCACCCGGAAGATCTTGATCCCACTTCTGAAGAAAAAACAGAAAAGCTTAGAGAAATAGCTAGACAGGTTCAGGGACATCGTGAAGTAAAAGCAGAGCGTTCCGTAAAGCAAGGACTTGATAAAAAAGCGAGGACAATCAAAGCTACGCCTCCAACAGGAGTCAGTTATGTATTGATTGAGGAAATAATACACACTACTACCAAACCTTCAGGGTCTCAGAACAGCACCCAAGACAAACCTTCGTCTTTCGCTCCAGTCTTGGACCTCGATTCTCTCCCTGCAGAGAAAGCTAACAAACAAGAACAGGTTATTTTAGATCCCTGCAAGAGTCACTCCATCTTGTGTGACTCCAGCCAGACCCTTGGAGACTTAAAGCTTGAAGAAGGCATCAGCCAATTGTCAAATAAGGGTGCTACGCAGAAATCGGGAAACGAAAAACATCTGGGGATTTCAAATGTAACTCAACTATTTTTCAACTGCAGTGATACGTCAGGCCAAATTTGCTGGCCAAATTTCACTTCAGCAACAAAAAATGCAAAAATCTGTCAGCAAGCAGATCATGAGTGCCAAGGAATTACTAGCCAAAATGGCCTGGGCATTAATAATTTATCTTTAAAAGATGGCGTTATAAATCAAGTCCCAGCCCATTTATCAGCCATGAGTATGTCTCATAATCTCTGCCAATCTACAGACATTGCTGGTGACTTTAAAGCAGAGGGGGGAAACCTCACAGGAGATGCTCTCATTAGAGATTATAAAAATAAGAGATCCAGTTCGCTAATGGTTTCCTCAGAGAACATAGAACAGAGCAAAAGTGATAATTCAGCTGGACAGGGTTACCCTTCATTTGACATTTTGCATAAGGCTGCCAGTGAGAAAAACTGTACTTCAGATCTATCCTTTCTGTCTTCTGACAATGCAACTGGAGGTGCAGTAGCATTCAGTGACACAGTTCCACCAGGTTTAGTGAATTCTGAGGAAACATTTACACCCAGACATAAACTGGAGAGATGCAGCTGCCAGTTGTCTTATGCAAGTTGTTTCCATGGGGTAGAAAATTAAGCAGAATTGGACAGCACCAAACCCTTCACAAGTAACATTTCTGAAGGACCCTTAACAACTCCACCTTCAACAAGAAACCCACTGCCTTCAGATTTTAATCCCACCAGGCACCGCCAAGAACATACTTATATGAATGGGACCCCCAGAGATTCTCAGAATCACAGCTACCTCCCAGAATTGCCTATCAAAGAACTGAGCTATATGAAAGAAAAGTGGTCTGTCTCGCCATTTGACTTCTGCCATTTGTTAGGGGATGTAGTAGAGCTAAAGGAAATTTTAAGGCGGTCTTCAGGAAACCAAAGAAAACATCCAGAGGACCAATGCACTGCCCTTTTTTCAGAAAACAAGAATGCCTTATATGTGGAATCACAGAGATTGTTAGCTAATTGCCAGAAGATTATCAAAGCACAAGGGCCTTCTCCAGAGACACCAATGATAGTTCAAAAGACCTTCCAAAACCTTCTCCAGTTGACGGAAGTATGCCTACAGTTCACAGACTGTGTCTTTTGCAGTAGTGGGCACACAGACCTTAAAACCAACCTGAGGGATGTTTTATGTCGCTATCAGCAGTTTTTGGAGGCATGTAGGCAAAGTCATGAGAAGGATTACTCCAGCCTAAGCTTAAAACTATGTGTGTGTCAATATACGGCCCTCACTGCTTCCCTTTTCTGCCTTATACAGCAGTTCAAAGCTTCATCCTGCACATGAGATGGATTTGCTAAGCTGTCTCTTCCTGCTTCTCCTTTCTTTGCACTAACAGTACAACTATTGTTAAATTCATTATAAAGAGAATTAGCTATTTTGAAAACTTGCATATTTTTGTGACCTTCTGAGTTGGCCTGATAAATGTATAACCCTGGGAGATTCTAATAAAAGCAGGGGATGTGTGTAAAAGAATGGCTTGAAGGAAAACTGAGGCAATTGTTTGGTTTCATTTGTCAATGGATATTAATACTCAAAGCTTGAATGAAGTCAAGGGAATAAGTCATTTCTCATAAAAGTCATAGATAGTATGTTAATTCACATCCAATTTTACTTTTTTTCTCCTTTTTCCTTAAGAAGACACAAGATCAATCTTTTCTGAAGGTATTTTCAATGTTAACTGCTGTAGATAAATGCTACTTAAGAATAGCTCAAAGAGAATGCTGTAGGTCAAACTGGACAGATCTGCTGAACATATTATCTTACAATGTTAGCATTTGCCAACTTGTGGAAATGTTGATCAAGGTTAAAGAAACTGTACCATAGATATCTGTCTTTTGCGGGGGACTCTTCTTTCTGGTGTTTTAAATAAATGCACCTGGGGTATTTTTCAAAGATACATTTTTAAAAAAGAGCCAGTGATGTATAATTGATAAGATGCTGGACTAACACCAAAATAGACTCTGATTCTTGTTTACCTCCTAAGCCATGGAGGTTCACTTGACAATTTTGGGCCACTCACTCTTTCAACCCAAATTGTTTGACGTGCCAAGGGTTACAGGCAGCGAAGTGTCACAGGCAGCAGGGTGGTATAATGGGCTGCAAGAAATAACCTCGGAAAACAGTAAGAAGAGCTGATGCCTATATAATGACCCTGTCTCCTGTTTCCCAGGATTGTTTTCACAGCCTATTAAAGGTGGTATCAGCTTTTCTTCACTCATTTGCTTTTACTTTCTATTTTAAAGGGATGCTCCCCTTTAAAATAGAAGACAGCTTTTGAACCGCATTTTCACCCAATTGCTGAATTTTTTGTACTCACTGAAAATTGAAGTGATGTATCTCTTTATTATACCTAATTAATAAAGACCTAGTTAATTAGCAGGAAGTAAGCTCTACCATAGTGCTCTTGCTTCTGAGTGCCTATGCAGGCTAACACTGCAGGGCATTTTATAATATTCCTATCCTTAATTTTATAACACTCCTAATAACACAGTCGCCTCAATGCTTGGAAGGGTAAATAATGGTGGCAAGGAGATGTAATCTGAAATTAGAGCAATAAAGCATTTACATTAAAATTTTAATTGACATAACCTCAGCTCCTTTGCCTATGAATGCAGAAAACACTACCTATTCATTTCATTATGAAAGACTCATTGTTTTCAGCAAAAATTCCCAGCACAAATGTCATGTTGTTTTTTAAAGCGCGTATCAGTAATAAGTGCAGTTAATTGTAATGTAAAACAAACAATACTTAACCCTTCTAATAGATTCACCAAGAATAAGCAATGAGAGACCCAGTCTTTTCCCCAAGAAGTACAGTAAGCAAAAATTAAGATCAATTAAGTAATCATTTACTCTCTCCACATGTCTATATACAGTACTGCTGGAATCAAACTCCCATAATGTACAACCGGAAATTGTAACCGTTGTAGTCCAAAATATCTGGAATGCAGTTGGGTAAAGGAGACTGTTGTAGGTTACCAAAGGCAGGCAAATATGTTTTCTCATATTTGTATCCAGCACCCTTTTGTCATTGTGTGTCTTTGAAGATGTATCCCTTTCCAGGAGAAACTGCAGCTTTAAGTGCTTCTTCCCAACTCTTTGTATCATAGAAAGTTGATAAGGCATCAAACACTAAAAGAAATGCATTGGATAATTACAAAAATGTCATGAAAATTACAAGGAGGATAGAATCCAATCATGGCATAATAGAACTTCTATAGAGACAATGCCCATCCTCTGTATTTTTAGACTCGTATTTTCTAACAATAATTTAAACATGTTATTAAGGAGTATGCAAGATTTGTGGTCTTTAATACAGCATGACTCTTTACATTGTTCTACTTTGTTCAAGATAGACAGAGGCGGGTTCTGAATCTTCTTACTGCCGGTTCGCTCAGGGTCGCGCCTTGAGCGCATGCGCAAAGTGCATGAGCAAGGGCACATGCAGCAGTCAAAAACTAGCATCTGCGTATGCGCATGCGCAGAAGCAAAATCCAAAATCGCGGCACCCACGGAGCCACAGAAAGAACCGGCTCCGTGATGTCATCACTGAGTTACTATCTGCTTTATAGAACCGGATAGAACCGGTAGGAACCCACCTCTGAAGGTAGACCTCTACTGTTTAATGCCTATTTGCTGATATCTCATAGCACCGCTCCCCTGTGTTAGGACTATGTCTACCTAAGGAGCAGCAATTTCTTGAACAGTTCATCACGTGATATGACATGTTGTACCCTAAAAAGTACAATAAATAAAAGTGAAGATCAATTCTGTAGAGAACTGTCCAAGTCCAAAACTTCAGTGTGCACAAATCAACTGTGCAACCATTGTCAGAAAGATGTAATTTTCTAAAAAATGGACCAACACCATCCATGCAAGTTATCAGGAGTTAATTTGCAATAGCTATGGTAATTCCAGCTATAAATTGTATAGGAAAGCTGGTGGTAATACCATGCCTGCAAATAGATGGCAGTGGATTCTATCAACATGTGTGTGCATTACTTACCTTGGTTGATTGCTAAGGTTGTTGAGTGGTAATTTTTTGCATTTATGTTTTTTACCATGTACTCTTGAATAGGCAATCGTGCTGTCTGCAGATGTCTTTCCTGGGCAATTTGGAAAGTGAGTTTCTACAAAAACAAATTATATATACTAAAAGGAGGAAGGGAGGAAATTATTCTTTCTGCCAGTTTTTAAAAAATAACTACATCTGGCTATTTGATTCTTTAAAAAGCTCATGATGCCTATCCTCCAAACCCAGAATCTCTTTTTTAATTACGTTAAGCTTTAATTGTGCACAGGAAATTTTTATTTTCCTGTGAATTATATTTGGGAAGAGTTACAATTCACCACTAAAATACTACCCAGCTATTTCTGTAAGAATATAATATGTTCAATATACTTACTTTTTGAATGCTTTCATCCACCAGCCCTCCCAAAATATGTACTTTTTGTGGATCAACTTCCTCAAGAACTAAAATGAGAAGAACACAAATAAACAAACATCTAGTAATAAAGACAGATTGCATTATATCATCCTCATTACCATCTTCATAATCTTGTTATGTTTTGCCTATCCATAACACTTCTAGCAAGAACCATTAATAAAGGCAAAGAAATACAGAGAACATAAAAACTGGCAGTAAAGGTATAACACTATTATTACGAATGAGGAGCATCCAATATACATTGTCCCTCTACATGGGGCTACTTTTGAAAGTCATTTAAATCTTTAGATCTTGAACTGCAGCTAGTTCAGAATGCAGGTGCACTAAACTCATGTAACATCATCTCCTCAGTAGGTTCATTTAACACCACTACTTTGAGTTGCAGTGGCTCCCAGTATATTTCTGGGTGCAGTTCAAGGTGCTGTTGGTCACCTACAACACCTTCATAGTACAAGACTGGACTGCTTGCAGGACTGCCCATCTATACTATTTCTGCCAATTCAATGAGATCTGATCGGTAGGCAAGTTCCGAGTCCATGCAATTAAACAATAACATCTGGTATCTAGGAGGCTTCACTTCTGTTGCTGTGTCTGCCTGTGGAACAATTTACTCCTCCTTATCCCAAAATTCAAAATGCCTGAATCCTAATGGCCAGAAAAAGCTTAGCTTTTTTCCTGGGTGCTGGGCCAAGAAGCTAGGTGAATCCCATTTCAGGGGATTATTGCAGGGAATATGTGTGCTACCCGGGTGTGATGTTTTTCAAGTTTTGTTTACGTTTTTAACTTCCTAATCATATGCCAGGAAGTGGAGAAGAACAATATAGATTGATATTATGATATGTTAAAAGAGTTTGGGTGAAAACATCATTAGTCTCTTCTCATAACATGTTTAACTCAATTAGGCACTAAACTGCTCTGTCACTGGTGGCTTTGTCAGCACACAGTCCTAGTAACTAGCGCTCTCTTTCGGTCTATCTCTCTCTATATATATATATATATACACACACACACACACAGTGTTTTTCGGACTATAAGACGGACCAGTGTATAAGACACACAAAGATTTCAAAGATGGGCCACTTCTTCGCAAAAACGGGGTGCCTGCAGAGTGCTTCTGTGGGGTGGGAAAAGGCAAAAATGACCCAATTTTTTGCCTGTTTTTTACAAAAACGGGAGAGTTTTTGCCTCCCCCCCAGTCCATAGAAGCACTCTGCAGGCTTCCCAAACCCTCTGCGCACCCTGCTTTTTGCAAAAAACTGGGTCATTTTTCAGAAAAATGGGATGCAGGGGCAGGGCTCCAGGAGGCCAAAAATGGCTTTATTCGGTGTATAAGACACACCAACATTTCCACCCTCTGTTAGGGTAGGAAAAGGTGCATCTTATACTCTGAAAAATACAGTATACACACACACACACACAAATACATACACAACAGTCAAGGGAAATTAGGAGTTAAAAATAGAAAGGAATTCAAGGTGGGCTGGCCTAAGATGTCTTGTGGGCGTGAAGGGATTCATGACTGATAATATGTTTGACCCCTCCCTCAGGCTCAGCCTGGTCATCTACAGCATCTGCCCCTTTACTATTCTAACAAGGTCCCATGACACTACTAATCCTTATTCCATTTCCTTTTTCATCCAATCAGAATGTGAGAGCTTTGTTCTAGAGTAGGCATGTCCAACCAGCAGCCCAAGCGGCTTTGGATAGCTGATCATGCAGTCCCTCCAAAATTATAAACTTTTAATATTATTATGTGATTTATACTGTGTAATTGATAATTCCTCTTCACTCAATGTAGCCCAGACAGGCCAAATGTTTCTATATTGTATGGCTAAACTTAGTAGGCAAGATTGTAATGGAGAGACTTCTATCACTTTTTATATCAAATTCTCTTTTCCTTGAATACTTACACAAAATGAGTCAAAATGTGGGATTTAGATGTTTTCTAATAGAGCTGACTTGGTGAAATTAGTTGGGCCTGTTCTGAGGCAAATTTAACTTTAGCGGAGAGGGGCAGGGTAATTGATTCTTCTCTGTGTTGCTACATTAACTCTCTCCCTGAGCCGGTTAAGCATGCAGTGAGAACAGGATCATTGAATAATATGTTACGGTATTATATCTTAATTCTCTGAATTGTGTGGTGGTCTTAAAATAATGACTAAAATCAGAAAGACTGAAATAGAACTGCTGCCAAAAGTGTTAGTCACTGCCTTCGTTCAAAACAAAATGTCTGGGTTTGCTCATTCAATTTTTTTAAAATTCTGCCTAACAAAATCTACACAATATACAATACAGAAAAAGTGTAATAATTATGGTTTCTATCTGACCCCAATTTCTCCTTGACTGCTTTGTGAAGGTTTTTTTCCTTCTCTTTCCCAGTTCCAATAAATTTACTCACTGGACTCTTTTGAAGAATTCTCCTTCCTCATTAAAAAATTATTCTTAATTATGTTTTATCTGTCTGCAAACTTTGCTGTTTTCCAAAGCTTGCTGGTGCTCTCAGCAAGCTTGTGTTTAGCTGGTGATGTTATTTTGGCTAAATAAAACATTAAGTGCTGGTACTTGAGTACTGGAAATGAAGGGAACAATGTTATTTATAGATACCATTTACACTATCATTTTCTCATATCTCCAGTAAGAGTATTTCTGGCTTAAAGTGCATCAAACTAAACTACCATCTGCTTAATAATATAGATTTTTCTATTTTGAGATATACCCTTCTAATTATTGGTACTAATTTTTGTTCTAAAAGTTACTATACATCCCATGCTAGTCCATATTCTTTTATGATCTTTTTCAAAAATACACTAGAACAGTGGTTCCCAACTTTTCCACCTTGGCAGCCTAGCCTGGCCTGGCAGGGAAGGCATGTGAGTGGCAAGTGTACACAGGCACGCACAGCTCCATTGGTGGGAGAGGCAGCCGTGCATCCCCTCTACTCAAGAAAATGGACCTTCACGTGTGAGCGGAGGGTGCTTGTGCTCACATGCAAAGCTCCACTCGTGTGAGCACAGACCGCTTGCATGCGAAGCTATTCACGTTAATGGAGCTTCGCGCGAAAGCCTTCCCCACTCACATGAGTAGAGCTTTGCACGTGAACACAAGCACCCTTTGCTCAAGAGCACTCTGCTTGTGAGCGCAAGGGACCACCATACATGGGAGTGATTTGCGCGCACGCGCTTGCTGCCACTTAGTTTCTGGTAGTGGCCCATCGCCTGGCGGTTGGGGAACCCTTGCAGCAGGAGGTCTGTAGCTTCTTTTTAGGCAGCTTTTAGTGATTTTAAATCAACATTTAATTCAATTTTTAGATTTCCTCAATAGGAACGGCTTAGTATTTTAGATTCAGTTATTCTTCCTAATCCAGGAGTTTCATTAATATTCTAGAATTAGGAACTTGATGTTACTCACAAGGTCTATTAACTTAGCTCCCTCCTTGTTCAACTTATACATGAATTCATAGGCAAAGAAATTTTCAGATCCAAACTTTCAGCCCTCTAGAGCAGCAGTCACCAACCAGTGGTCCACAGACCAAATGTTGGTGGTCCGCAGAAAAATAATTTGCATTTTTTATATTGCACTAAATACTATTTATCTTTTTTTTTTATTCATATTAGTGGCCCATGGGATTTAAAATTAAGAATTTAGTGATCCTTGAGGTCCGGAAGGTTGGTGGCCTCTGCTCTGGAGTAACAGACATGATTTCTCCACTCTCTTTTTATGGAGATAATCATTTCAAGAGTTTCAAATGGGCTCAGATGCTCACTTAATATTTTTGTGCATTACTGCAACAAAAATCACCTTGGAATATTATTTTCAGAAGACTAAAGTACAAGCAAGTTCTGGTTGTTTAGTGACTGTTAGAAATTACAATGGACCTCAAGTTACTTACAACCTGGTTTTGACAGCCTCATACCCCACCCACCCCGATCACATGATCAAATTTTTGGCACTTGGCAACATTTGCAGTGTCCCATGGTCACGTGATCGCAACTTGCAATATTTTTTGCTGGGAACTAGTGCTTACTTCCCATTTCCAGCAAAAACGCCCATTGCGTATAATGGGTTCTCTTAACCACCAGTGTGTTCATTTAACGACCATCATGACATATAACCTTAATTCTATGCTTAGTTATGCTTTTAATTAAAAAACTATCTAAAATGATCTTTCCTAAAACGTTTAGGAAGTTTCACTGGGTAACAGACAGTAGTAAGTGAGGAGTTTTAAATATCCAGGTGTAGTCCTTCAAGAGTCAGGATCATGGGATACAGGTATCAAATCTGTATTCTTGTGGCCTCACAGAGATTCTTCAGCTCTTCTATTTTTTTTTCACACAAGAGAATTCATCTTTACAGCTCTAGAATTATTCACTGACCAACGCTTGGTTCAGTTGCTTATAGATCTCCATTACATTCTTACCCAAATTACCGGAATAGGCTGATTTTTGAGGAAATAGTACAAACTTAAGTCTACTACAGCAGTACTTCAAGCTCTAAAATGTGTATTCAATGCAATTCTAAGGCTAAAAGCTGGCCAGATGAGGAAATAAGCTTTATTATTCATTTTGATCTCATTACTTTTAGCCAAAAAAATCCAGTTATTTTGGATTCTAGTGATATTAGAACATTTCTCAATTTTTGAATTTCCTCAAATTTATGGTGGCTGGGAGTTATCAAACAAAGGCTGTTACACAGCAAATACTAGAATGAGACAGGCCTCATTCAAAATTTATCGCATTAGAGTTTAACCACCCTAGATGGATGTCAGCTAATTATACTGACTCACCGTCTTCCCCATTTCAACACTTCAGAGCAAGGTCAATAGTTGGCCTTTAGCATTTTTACATGGGAGAGTTAATAAAAGTTCCTGTAGCTAGTCAGATTTGCCCTTGTGGTGATGGTTCCATGAATACATCCATGCATTCATGTTAGCATGATGATTCCATTTTCCTTTGTTGTTACATGCCCGAGATCAGTCTGAAGAATCTTATATTATTTACTTTCTTTTAGATAATAAAAGCCTTACTATAAATAATATAACAAAGTTTTTACACAGAAGCTGTACAAACAGCTGACCTGATCTATGAGCAATATGATCATACTAGCTCTATTAATCTTTGGAAATGTATACATGAATTTCAATTTAGTAACAATTTAGATTATTAGATTTTAAAATATAATTTATAACTATATGGTTCATTTACTGCATTACTGTACGGACTGAATACCTAGATTTAGATTTTACTTAAAATTCATTTTATAGTACTTTTTACCTTATTTTATAGTGCTTTTTATCTTATTTTATAGTGCTTTTTATGTTATCTAATGTTAATTTTAAAGTGCTAGTAAGAGTCCAGTATTACATTATTTCAGTAGTATTGCAAAAACCTTTAATTGTGAGTCCTCACTCCACCAATCAAACTGAAGACAGATTATTTTTTGGTTCCTAGCCACAGTATTTAGAGAAAGAGGGAGTCCATCAGCAAGCACCACAAGCCTGGATTAGGTTGGGCTGAGTTATAGTTACCCTACTTACTTCTATTCTTACTAAGGACTGAGTTTGCGTAACTGTTGCTTAGTTTGACATATAAGGCTGCTTGTTCCAGCTGAACGTTAGAATATATGGCACTAGCTGACAGTTCATGAGGAAGATGTAAAACAAGTTTAAGATGATTTGAAACATACATTAAGAAACCCCAAATCCAATTATTACTCATTTAAAATAAGAACAACAAATTTTAAACAGCCCCAAAGCTGAATTATACCATTATCAGAATCTGGTGTGAGATATACAATCATGTCCAGAGGAAATAGGTCAAGATAACTTTCTGCAGTAACATCCATCTGAAAAAGAAAGCAACGCACATAAATGGAATTTCAAAAAAATCCTTTTAGAAAGACCACTTGTGCAGGAATGAGAGTACAATTTTGGAAAAACATGCCACTCTGGCTATCCATTACTATCCTACTGAAAAACACATTTTGAATCAAAACAGCATTTTAGCCCAATTTAAACCTAATAATATTTCACAACACTATTGAAGATATTAAATTACAGGACTTCTTAAAAGCAACTATCCTGTGCCTAGTCGTGTTGAAACTGTAACTCTGGAATGTACCAGGTTATAGAGAGAATATTATGGGAAAGGAAGGCAAAGCTACCAATTCTACACGTTTTGCCTTCTATTGATAAGAGCAAGAACTATTTTCCTTCAGTGTCATCACTTGGAGAAAGTTAAAGCAGAGGGAAAGAGGGGGAGATATACTTACCAGATAATTGGCAAATCCATCATTCATTCTCAGGCATGCTTCATAAATAGGACTGTTTTTCACAATTCCTGTCAGGTGGAGCCAAAAGGGCTTCTGAGCTTTCTTGTTAGACCCATAAAGCCGCCTAATCTGTGCAGCAAGCCGACTTATTTCCTTTGAAGAAGAAGGAAAAGCCTCAGTGGGGTTGTTGTTGTTTTTGCTCTAGATGTTCTTATTGGGAACATATGTCTGGAACTCATTATTTAACAGCAGGAGTATACACTTCTTTCTAATAAGATACAGTAATTCTCTGCCAAGAACTCTGAGAGTTCTCCATAAAGTATCAAATTCTATGAGAGAATTTGGAAATGTAGCTCATCACATTTAGGTCTTTAATTGTTAAGTTTCCACATGCCAGTTTATATTAACATATTTAATAACTTGAGGGCAAGCAAGTGCTACAGAAGGACATCGTGAAGCATATGAATCCAAGAACTGCAGTTTTATTTCAGGCTGATGTAACTGCTCTAAATTTCTTCCAGAGCAATAGCTGTTTAGGGAGCCAATTTGGTGTACTGTTTAAGCTACCAAGCAACAAACCAGGAGACTGTAAATTCTAGCCCTACCTTGGGCACAAAACTAGCTGTGTGATCTTCGGCCAGTTACTTTCTCTCAGCTCTAAGAAGCAGGCAAGGACAAAGCATTTCTGAAACCTTGCCAAGAAAATTGCAGACACTTTTCAAGGCAGTCGCCAGGAGTCAAAACTAACTCAAAGGAACCAAAAAAAACCTCCTGCTTATGAGCATCTCAAAACACTGGATCCCATGCTCTGCTATATATTAGAATATAGAATAATAAGAGTTGGAAGGGACCTTGGAGGTCTTCTAGTCCAACCCCCTGCCAAGGCAGGAAACCCTACACCACTTCAGACAA
>JANHFT010000223.1:139932-160613 GCA_032467955.1 Pseudoxenodon macrops | reverse complement strand
TTTGATTCTACACGCGAAAGAACCCGAACAACAAAATACCTACATACAGGCACCCGTGAAAACCTCAAAAAAAATATATATATATATATATATATATATATATATATAAAATTATCACCAGCTGTATATGAAAATCAAAAGATTTTGCAAAACTAAATATTTTCTTCTGTTCCAAGAGTAACACATTTTACTAGCATATTCGCATGTGAGAACATGTCGTAATAACTTGGTAGTGATACCTCTGAAAATGTTTTTTTTTAAATCAAAAGTCCTGTTGTTGCCCAGTAGTGGTATAAGCAGAATTCCTTATACTAGAAGATTGTTGAATTTCCATTGAACATGAGATACGTAAAACATAAATTAATTGTGTGTCAGTTTCTGCAGTCATGCAAGTAAGGTGACAGATCATTGGCTCCCTGGAATTTACATGCAAAGTGTTCAGTTAATTGAGAGCCATTCGGAGACTTAAATGTTTTTGCAAGACTCTCATTCCTATCTATTTAAACCATCTAAAACTCATCTGCATGACATTTTTCTAGCTGGTGTCCTGGAAATTAACATGATTGCATGCCTGAATGATCATTTTTAAAAGAAAAGTGATTTTTCCAGTAGGAGGACAAGCTTCATTTAGCAATTAGCTGCTCTGCTAGTTCTTAAAATTATGCCAAATACAGAATATATTTATAAAGCAGCTCAGAAAAATATCACATTTGGGATAATAAATGTCTATAAATGCTGTTCTGAAAAAAAATGTGTTGATTGATTCTCAGAAATGTTAGTGTAGCCACTTTAATAAGAAACTTGTGGCACGTGGGACTAGAATGTAGCTGTTGATCACCATATGCTCTGTAGATGGCTTAATAAATTAACATAAATACGAACAAGCCCAGAACTATGCTGTCTGGAATGTATCTTAAGTTAAACATAGGATGGAATGGCAGACAATATGCTTCTTGTCCTTCTGCTGATTCAGTTTTCGTTTAATATCGTTCATCGTCAGAGTTGAGTTTCTAGCCTACTATTTTAATGGCTAGAATGATTTTCTTAATCCAAAGCCTGCTTAGCCATGTGGTGTATTTAAATGGTGCTCTTGTTTATGTGAGAAAAAGGTAAACAAATATATTGTAGATATGAGATTAATACAATTTTCATTAAAAATTAAGTACAAATTACTTTTTGCTGGCTGATCTGAATTAGTTAGATATGCCCACATAATCACTTCTTGAATTTTAAGATGAAATCAGATCTAAAATCAGTTTGCAGATCAAAGCTCTGTGGTTTGAGTCCGATCTTAGTTTTTAAATTTTTTAATGTATTTGTTCCTTAAATTTTTTAGAATATGTGCATTTCTGCTTAAATTTTATGTATACTCCAAAGGCATTAAAAACAACAAGAGCTGAGCCAGAAAACCAAAAAATAGAAAATGCTGGTTGTCAACTACTCTGCCTCTAATTGGGCTGCAGAGAGAAGTACTGTAGTCCATGGCTTATCCTAGATAATTACTTTGTAAATAAAAAAAAATGTGGCTAGATCAATTATTGGAATAGGAAATGGAGAGCAGGTCCTTGAAAGCTTCTTAAGATTTCAAATGAATGGCAAGCATATAGGTAGGCAGCAGCATCATAGATACTTACTTTGGTTCACCTAAACATTGACATCTCCCTTCCCCTCCCCCCCCAACCCTGAAATCTCTTAGGGTAAGCAATTAAACATTAATCTTCCTACAGCATCTAAACTCTATATAATTCCTGTATTCCAGCTTTTTTATTTTTGGAGGTTAGGCTGGGATAGAGGGAGAAATGTCTGTGTGCTTTTGTATATGTACTTCATTCCCTGTCTTTTCTTTTGCCATTAGAGATCTTCTTATACAGTTGCTTCATTTTAACGTGTGTGTATAATTTTGGTTGTCCAGTCAGTAGTAATCTTCTAAGACTACACTTTGTGAGAACTGGCTCCAGGATCTGAAAAAATTATTCTTAAATTTTGTAACTAGTTATTATATTTACAGAGTAAAAAAAGTTATTGTGCTTGGTTCAGCTTTTGAGTTATATCTGTCAGAAATAAACCTAAGGCCTAATGAATTTACAGAATAAGAAGGAGATTCTTGATATGCCAGATTTTTTTAAAGGAGCAGGATGATGCAAAGAAGATTCATGGTGCTTAAACTGCATGTAAAGTACAAGCCAGTGATTATGAATCAGAGTTTTGTGTATGTATGGGTTATTAATTCTGCCCTAAGAAATGTGTGTGTGTGTGTGTGTGTGTACATACATAAAATGGAAAATTCCCTTAGTCCAGTTGCCAGAATTTGAATTCTGCTTATCTTTTATGCAGGATAAGGTTGCATAAAAGTGACTCCATAGATTAAAAATAAATATTTTGGGGATAAAACTGTAGCTCCTGTGTTTTAGCATGTTCCTGTGAAACTGTGACTCCCCCAGGATGAAAGGTTCTTTGGCTAGTCAGGAAGGTTTGAGAAAGTGAACTTCTGTATGTGCATATTGCACATGCACAAGCATAGTGCAACCTTTAAGTGCATAAGTTTCAGGTTGCACTGTTGAATTCTTAGTTTTAAAAAAAAAGCAAGTTATTTGATGAAGGAAATTACTTCCTTTGATGTCCTTGAGAATTGCTGTGATTTGGAGCAGTAGATAGCATACATCTAAGACAGATGAATCTGAACTGATCCAGGTTTATATTGTCTTTATTTGTCAGCTTACATTTTACCTTTAGAGCTCTTTTTTGAGTACAAGATTCATAGGATAAGAAACAGGGTTTCTTTTGATCTTTCGTTCAAAAAGAGCAATGTTTTTCTGAAATGGAGAGTGCCTTTTTGCTAATGTCAATCTTAATACAGTTCCATTGACTTTAAATTACACTAAAATACTTTTTAAATTGCTGGTAAATGTCATCTCAAAATTCAATTAGCTGGCTATGTATTTGAGGATATTAAAAAAGATCAGATGCTGTATTTGGAATGAAATAATGGCTGCCTAGATGATACTAACTTAAAGTACAATCATGGTAATAGAGTTTTCACTATTACTACCAGTAGCAAGAGTTGCTTAGCAAGTGGGGAGCTATATAATAGAATGAATGAATGAATATGTTATTGTATCAAAAATTATGTTTCAAGTTTATGTAATTTTCTTCTAGATAATATTTCAGTAAACTGGAAGTATTTTTGTTTAATCAGTTTATTTTGATAATGCAAAAGCTTCTGTCATGGTAATTTTTTACCTATTTATTAATTAAACTTCTCAAATATTTTACAGTATAGCTATAAACTCTGTCATACACCAAAAATTGACCGAGTGGTAAGATTCTAAAACATGTGGAATAGTATGCATAGGGAACAAATACTTTGCATGTAGCCCGAGAGATTAAATCTCTGGCATCTCCCTGTGGTAAATTGAGTGGCCAATAAATAAAGAGAAAAAAAGAAAAGAAACAACAGAAAGAAAAGAAAGGAAAGAAAGAAAGAAAGACATACCGGTAATCTGGCATCAGATATGAATGGCTTCTGCCTTAATGAGGGAGATGGCATGAATTAGATGTAAAAAAACCAATCACCTAAAACTGGATAGCTAGGATTTGATACAAGGCTTTTTCAATCATTCCTATGGCTTTTGCAAGCTAAGTACCAAAACACTAATTCCAGTCCCTGAAAAGCAGCCCCCCCCATCCAACTCTAATACCATTTTCAAGCATATCTTGCAACCATAAGAACTAGAACATTTTCTTTAAAAAACAAAACAAAACCACGATGTTGAGATTTCCAGGAAGCATTTTGCACTTTCCCCAGTCCATGTAGAATTCTAACAAGCAGCCATGAAGATGATTTATTTGGTGTTTGGATTACCCCAATCTAACTCTTCCTAAAGCTTTAAAAATCTTCAGTAGAAATGCAGAGAGTAATTGAACGTGACTTGTATTTTTTAGTCGAGCTGAATTTATTGTATTGCAATCATCAGTGTAAATTATATATTGCATTGCATTTTTAAAAACATCCTACCTCATATCATGCTTTTCTTTAAAAACAAAACAAAACAAAGATATGCTCATTTTTAAAATCAGCATACAGTAATTCCTTTTCAAAATGCAGAAAGCTGTGCAAATATATTACTTTAGGCAATTGAGAACGGCCCCTTGAAGCAAAGCAAGACTGTTCAATATTCTGCATGTAGTACTAGAACGCTGCTGTTTCCCCCCAATTCTGAGTCCTCCAGATGTGTTGGATTACAACCCCCATAATTCACAATCTCCATGAGTTGTGTCTATTTTTTACTGCTAGACATATTTAGTGCTTCAAAACCTTAATAAAATTATATACTATGCTGAACTTAACCTTAGTTTCAGAAATGTTCAGTGATTCCCTGATCTTTCTGTCTCATAGTTATCCTTAAAACACTTAGTGATGTTAAATTAGATAGTATGGCCACATGGCTTTTTAAAATGAAACAACATCTTGGAGTGGGAATGTTTCAGCTTAGTTATTATTTTGACTTAATGGAAATTAACATTTGACTTTGTAAAATCCTAGGTACAATCTCTGTTCCTTAATAAGGGAAACGTTGCCCGATTATAAAAATGCAGCATTGAAAATTAACATTCTTATGCATGTTTTTTCAAAGATCTCCATTAGCTATAACTATAACTGATTCATACGGTTTTTTCCTCTTTACATTTATTTATCATGTATTTCTATAAACATCTTTTACATCTGTTTATGATTCTGATCAGAATATGTACTATGCCCATATATGCTTTAAATGAATAGCTTAATCATATTTTTGTCCCATTGTATATTAAACTGTAGAAAGCATGACATATCAGCCAAAGCAGATACATTGTATTTATTGAGTTTGACACATTGATACAAAAACCTTATAAGAGTTTATCAAAACCCTACTGATATGTACAATTGTAATTGTTGCTGAATGTACACTGAGTGCAGTAATATACATCAGATTTGAGAATGGGTAAATCTGAGTACTGTATTTGTAGGGGTAAAAAAAAGGTTTCTACTGATAAAACATTGCCACATAGGTTGTGAAAAAGCTGGTCATGTTTCAGTGACATTACAATCAGACTAGAATTTGTTGCACTGATTTCAAAAGGATATAGAGCACACATTAAAATTGCCACTTCCTCCAAGTTCAAAATTCACATTGAAAACAATCAGCTATGGTTGGCAACATCACCTGAAATACAGCTGGCCCAACAAGATTGACCTTCTGGTAACGGTAAGAAAATGTCAGATCTTTGGGGATCAAAATGTTGAAGCTCTGTATTGCCTCTAAAGAACAAGAGTACACACATTCTTGAACATGCCCCAGAGTTAATTTCTTAGCATGCAAATTCATGTGGAAAGTATTCCTTGAGCATGAAACCAAGTGCTTTGACATTGTATACCAGCTATAGATGATCAGAATTGGAAGCTGTTACATATTTTGCATGTTTTTCTCTCAAATGTTTTTATAGGATATCTCTGAACACCTGAATATTTTCTTTTCCCCTTTTTTGTAATGAATGTCAGGGATCCTATTGGTTTTAGCTGTAAAGCATGGAGAAGGCTGAAATTCTAAATAAACATATGGAATCAACTCTGTTGGATGCTACTGAACATGGACAGGATTTCATTGCAAAAGTTAGCAGATAGAGATTTGATGAGTTCTGTAAAAATATGATTTAGTATTTTAAAGTTAGCTTTGGGGAGTATGAATCTAAGTATCAATCACGTTTCTATTTATATGGAAAATAGTTGCATAAAAACCTACTGGTTTCCAGCTTCAATCTAAAAAGGGATTGGGTATGGCTTCCACTTACGTATGAATTCTATATAGTGGTTTTTGGAATTCCATGTGTCCATGTATCCGACAGGGCTGAGCAACTGATACTAGTTTGGAAGGGAGAACTTTCCTCCCTTTTAAAGGTCATTGTGGAAAACTGTTGAGTGAAATTTAGAGACCACTACAATGGAGAATTATTTCCCAAATGTCAAAACAGAGGAGTGAAAAAATGGAAGTAAATGGATAGAGTTGAAATGTACATTAATCTAAAGCCAGTTCTTTAAATTTGCATTCCATTTGTTAATAGCTTTGTTGTGTCAGCTTATTTGTAAACATTTCCATCTCGTGCAAAAATATTTTTTTTAATATGGAAGTACAAATTTGTGCATGTAGAGTACTTTGAAATTATTTCATAATAAAAGGTGTACATTTTAAATACATCTACAAGAACTGTTTAGGAAATGTATTTACTCTTACACGGGTGATGTAAATGTTTGAACAATTTCTCTTGCTTGCTTAATAAACACTTCACATTCACTCTGCATTTGTTGCTTGTATTTCAGTAATGTGTAGTTACCTTTTAGATTTTTTTTTAATCTGAACACTGGACAGACTAAACTATTCAGTAATGTAGATCAATGTATTCAAGTATCTTTTAGATATTTGAAACTAGTAGCATTCAAAACTACTTAAATAATCCTCTTTAACATGTGTCAAGTATAAAGTGTTTCAATTGTGTTTCTCTGGTTTATGCTATATCAGGCTCCAGTGTGAAGGATTATGTACGGTAATTATCTTCTTCAGAAACTCAAATTCATCTGTTGTATACACAGCTGGATTCATGCATAGTATGAAACCACAGTATTTGTTTTGTTTTAACTTAATATTGTGAATTCAATTATTCAAGCAGTGATTAACCAATCATAGCGTACTGAAATGAGTGCTCTAGTTAGTAAATGTGATGATTCCACTAAACTCTAGAGGGAGGGAGTCAATTGTACAGTGACTGATCATTTCTTTCTTTTCTTAAGAAAAAAAGATTTGCTTTCCAGAAACCATTCTGATACCTGAGTTGGGTAAGAGGTTAGTACAAAGAGGAGGAAGATGAAATTAGATAAAAGTAGGTTCCCAAGTGGAGTTTCCTATAGAAAATCCTATATTTTTTTGTATGTTGGGTAGAAAAGAATAAAGTTGGAATTAATTGACATCTCTTTCTGTCCATTAAATCATATTTGTACTATTGAGTTCAATAAAAATGTGTACAGAATTGGCTTTGTGCCCTATCTGAGCACTAACTGGATCTAAATGCTTTGCTTTTTCCAAGAATCCTAACATTAATTAGATGCTGCTAATGCTGTTATAAATAACCTCATTGTGCTTATTTGGGTTTTACTTCAGCTGCTTCTACTTCGATTCCAATTCAACTGCAACTTTTGAACAAGAAGAAAAGGAGCATTGAGCTAAAATAAATTGATCTGGTGTTAAATTGAAATTCAAGGTTATAATTTTAAATCTTTTCCTCCTCCCAACCCGATTTAATCCTAGTTAATTGAATTTACCTTATTGCTTTGTGGTAAATGGTAAATTTATATTGTGTCTCTCCCTGGAAATATTCCACAAGCTGTGTCTTACAATAGGCCTCTCAGTAAGACAGAGGCATCCTTGAAACTAGTCCATACCAGCATTTATGACCTTATGACCACAACTGAGCCAGAGGTGGGTTCTGAAGTTTCCTACTGCTGGTTCGCTCAGGGTTGCACCTCAAGTGTGCGCGCACAGCAGTCAAAATTAGCTTCTGCGCATGCACAGAAGCAAAAATTAGTCTCTGTGCATTCACAGAAGCAAAATCCAAGATGGCGCCCACGGAGCCATCAACAGATCCAGCTCCGTGACATCACCACGGAGTTACTACCTACTCTATAGAACCGGTAAGAACCCACCTCTGAACAGAGCCCAAAATTTCCATTGCTAAGTAAGGCAATTGTTAAGTGAGTTGTGCCTCATTTTATGAACTTTTTGCCACTGTTGTTAAGCGAATCATTGTAGTTAAGTCAATCATGTGGTCGCTAAGGAAATCTGGCTTCCCCCATTGACTTTGCTTGTTGGAAGCTGGCTGGAAAGGTTACAAACGGTGATGCCATGACCCCAGGACAGTACAACTCTCATAAATACATGCCAGTTGCCAAGTGCCCAAATTTTAATCACGTGCCCATGGGAGTGCTGCAACGATTGTGAGTGTGAAAACAGGTCATAACTCACTTTTTTCAGTGCTGTTGTAACTTAGGTCACTTACCAAAGGTGGTAAATTGAGGACTACCTGGAATATGTATTCTGCTCTGTTACTGTACTTGTTTACTTTCTTCATTGAGAGCAGATTCAGGCAGACGTTATCTTCCTCCCCCGTCTAGTTTGAAGCAATTCACACATCCCCAAATCCTGTTTATTGTCCTGAGTGGCAGAATAAAAGAAATGTACTTTTCTCCTGTGCTTATTCCAAGAGCCAGATTGGTGTCCATTCATCAGAACTTCCATTATCCATGAAGAAGAAATTTTCAGCTAAAATCAAATTGGGAAGTTTTACAGGTAGTCCTTGGTCATAATTGAGCCCAAAATTTATATTGCTAAGGGAGATAGTTATTTCCCATTTTCAGTGCTGTTGTAACAGTCACTAAATGAATAGTTGTAAATCAAAGACTACCTGTAGTTGGGCTTGGATTATAAGAGAATTAATCCTTTCCTCTTTACTAATAAAATACTCATCCTTTGCTGATAAGGGTAGTTGTCAACCTGAACCCATTTGTTCACCAATGGTTTGTAGTATTATATAGGGATCAAGTCTTTCTCTACTTGTACTAAAATACAACACGCATATAACATCTTTTTGTTGTTGCTTAATATATTCCCTTGGCAGTGCCTTCCCAGCTCTGGGACAAGCTTAAATGTTAAATGTCATACATGAGCAGACAGAAGAACTATAAAATAGGAGTCTCCCCCCCCCCAAAAAAAACCCAGCCTGTAGAACTGGTTAGTTAAAAAAATTCCAGGAACTCTGGTCAAGAGGCAATGCTCTAGTGATAACTGGCTGTACCCGAGTGGATTTGTGTGTGTGGGCATGCACATGATTTTAGCTTTCCGAAGAAGCCGAGGATTTTGTAGGAAACAATTTCAAAAACTCTGGTATAAAATTTAGTAGACTTTGTCACTCATTATCCATGCATTAACCTGGAAAGAAGTTAAATGATTGCAATGAGTTGGAAAGAGGCAATAGAGGCAGGTTAGGAATTAGCAAATTTTATGTCAGTCTAGTTTTCTGCTCTCATGAATAGCTGAGTAATACTTTTAAATCATCAGTGGGAAATGGCCCAGACAGTAGATAAGCAGAGTTTGCTCTGTTCAATTAGCATAAAGATGAAGAGCTACTCCTTCCCTTTGCGAGGTTTACAATATTTGTGTGATGCAGACCTTTGATGGTCTCATATGGTAGCTGCACACTTCAGTTTCTAATGCTACATGCTCCCAGTCCAACCCCTTGCTTAGCAATCCACAATTAGAACATCTCCTGGAGATGGCCTTCCAGCCTCTGTTGAAATAATTCCAGGAAAAGAATGGCTACCATCTCTGGAGGCAGATTTTCCCATTGCTGAAGGTAGGAAATGTTTTCCTGATTACCTATCAAAAGCTGCTTTCTCATAATTAAAACCAATTTTGTGTCTATTTTCTGAAATAATGCTGAAGAAATCTACTGTCTTTTCCATGACAGTTCTTCAAATAGATAGTCCTTGTTTAGTGATTGCCTCGTACAGCAACTATTCAGTTACAACAGTAAAGAAAAAGTAACTGTGTGACTAGTCCTCACATTTACGACCTTCTTCTGTTTGTAATGCAAAGGAAACCTGAAGTAAAATCATCACTTGTGCTCAATGACTAAATTGTCAAACCCAGATGTTGTCATTAAACAAGGGCCACCTGTACTTGAACAAGTAGCTATCTTATCTTCCCCAGGCTAAACATCCTGAGTGCTGGCAACTACGTTTTTCCTTCCAAGATTCTTAATATCTTGTTAATTTCCTCAAAACACACTGCAACTTGTCAGTGTCCTTCCCAAAATGCCATGCTGAGAACTGGACACAATAATCCATATATGGTCTTACCAACCTGAATAGAAAGGAACAATGAATTACTAACTTGACAATCTGTTGATGCAGGCTCGCACCATGTCGACATATCAGTGTTGGTTCATGCCCCATTTGAGATTCACCAAGACATACAGTTCCTTTTCGTATGTGCTGTTGCATACCCTACACATATGCTTTTGATTTTATTCACAAAAATGAAAGATTTTGCATTTGTCCTTGTTGAAACTGAAGTTGTTGAGATTTTCCTGAATCTTGATACTGGTTCCCAAGTTATTTGATAGATCACTCCTTTGTGTCATCTGCAAATCTGATAATCCTATTTTCTAAACCTTGTCAAAGCCAGGTATAGATAAGCTAAGCATTACAAAGCTAAGCATATGAAACCTGAAATATACCAATGTACCATCTTCCAGTGTAACTCAGAGCCAATGGCATATATTCTACATTTGTTAGACAAAATATAATTAATTCAGGAATATTTTCTTAAAACACTATGCATTCTTTTTTGTTTTTAATTGGCTGGTTAAAAGGTAATCAGTAACTTTATTACTAACATTTCCATCTTACTGCTTAACTTTACCATCAGGTGCTTAAAATCATGAATACAGAAGTAACCTATTCCACATAATGCTGAATTTAATCAGATGTTTAAAGCCATGCTAGTCTCTGTAGTTCATCTTAATGAGCAACTTAATGTTTGTGTTGCTAGGAGAAACATTTTTTAACAAAGTAACGTGCCTGAGCTTTACATCCATAAGAGAGCAGATGTAGCGAAAGTAAGACTATTGGAAACAAGAAGGCAATTATCAATACTCAATACTCATTTTCCTTTGACTTGGTTAAATATTAAAGGTTATTGTTAGGGTAGAGGAAGGCGGTTTTACCCCTCATAGATGTTCACTGGTCTCCATAGAATGTTTTGGATGGTTGCATGAATGGGTAGACCTGATACTACACACACACATCACCATTCATACAACCACATCTCCCTACTAGAAGTATAATAGTCAAGGGATGGTATATTAAACTTTCTTTCCCCATTGATCCAGTTCTGTAAAAAAAATACTGCTCTTGCAACCGTACTATTTTTAAGTATGACCTCATTATGTTCTTTTGCAGTTGTTCTGTTGGGTTGGGCGGGAAGACTGGCCCGTGACCCCAGCCATACTGAGTGGGCAGAAAATGACTATGGCATGCTTACAAATATTCCCAGTCTTTATGGTCAGGGAAAAACAAAACACTATTACAGAATATTCATTTCAGGAAACTGGATTTACTTGTGTTTATTCCACCAAAGGAAATTCCCCTCCCCCCCCCAAATCCCTCTGGCAGAATTATATTTTACCAGTTAAACATTCAACAGACATTTTGTTTATGTATATATATATATCTATAATTACAACATTCAAAATAGTAAGCATTCTTTCATTTTGTGTTTGGCAATCCAACTGTGAAGCTAAGTATCTTGGATCATCAAAAAATCTAGAAGATCAATTAATATTTGATTTTGGGGACTCTTGTAGGGAGAGGGACAATAAGGCAAACTAAACTAAAAGCCCTAACATCTCAAACCTACTGTTATCTAAATTTTAAGAAAATAATTCTAACACTTGGAGAATAATCAACAGAGTTTGGGAGAGCTTTCCTATAAATCATAAATAGGAAATATTACCCACCTATTTGCACAAAATCTTCCAGCCAAAATGGTTATTTTAGTTGAATTTCCTCTTCCTAACGCACCCATTGCTTACTATTTTGTACACGTGTATGTTTATTGGCATGATTAAAAGTTCACAGAAGCCCTATGTAATATTTGCAGACGTTTTGTCCCTTCTTTTTTAATATATGCATGGTCCTTCAAACGAGTTCATAGAGAGAATGGACAGGCTATATATAAAGGAGGGATTTAGGCAATTTTATCACTTATTAAAAGTGGATGGATGAATCTCTTATGCCAGAGTTTCTTGTATGAAGACAAATCTACATTAAAGGAAAAGCAAAGGGCAAGCTAGCATTTTGCAAACTCATATATACTCAGCATAAACACTCCTGAGTGGTGTGTAAAATATCTCTGTAATTTCTTTTTCAACAGAGTAAAATACTGTGAAAAGTGGCAATAAACATTTCATTTTGGTATGCAAGAATTCTGCTTCACTAGACCTTAGGTTGATGTAGAGTATAACTCATTCAATCATTTGTACTATACCAATAAATAGTATCTGAAATTTTATCCTGTTTACTTTTGGTTAGTTTACCAAATTTGTAGCAAAATTTCTAAACTTGAAAAGAGTGTCTGTGTGTGTAAAAGAAACCACCACCCTGGATTAGAGTATTTCACCAAAATTAATAATTTAAACACCTAATTGACATTGAAAAATTCAGTGACAGTGCAAGATGAAGAATATTTTAAAGCTTTTCAGTGCTTTTCTCACTCTTTCCTTCATAGTCAACACCCACTATTTAATAGTAGAGATACATCCACCAGTTTTTAAAATTTAATACTAATTTTGACAAGATGTCATTTGCATCAGTAGTGCTCCAAAATTACTTGGAACCTGTTTTAGAGCAAGAGTTTTCTCTTCTACATTTGGCAGTCTCTTTTCAAAGTACAATAATATTCATCATCATAATCATAATAAAAAAAACAAGAGGGGGAACATGAAGCTTCATGGAAACTCAAGGTCCACTTATTACAAAAAAAATGCTACCATTTGTTACAAATGGTCAAGCAACAAATTAAATATCAGGTTTTTTTGTTCTGCTATTTTCTATGAAGTGCATTCTTTGGATCACCAGGAGTGTTGGTTGAATGAATCTGAAGGTGACCTGGAGCAAATTTTCATAGGCCAGCATGAAATTTTATTTATTATGCTTTGAATGAATCAACCCGCTGGGTTTATATTTCAGGAAACTTCTCAGTTAATTGTTTTAGTCATATAACTGCCACATCCATAGATTGGAAGGCCAAGAACAAGACTGAATACAATTATATTTTGAACTAGTTAGGCACTGTTTAAATTGATATCCATACCAACTGAAATCACCATTTGTTGGCAATTTAGTTTCTCAAATGTTATGGAGTCAGAGATACTTGCAAGTGTTTTCCCATTATATCCTGGAAACTGACAGCTCAGGATTGTCCGATGCTCAACCGAAGAGAAAAAATTAATAACCAATTATAGTAATTTAAGCAAGAATTCATAAGTTGCATTAATTATTCCCCAAGAAATCAGGGACCGGTGATAATTTAGATGGGCCCCTCGGAAGAGATGAGTCAGTTTCCTGTCACGCTCCAGCCAAATCTTCATAAAGACTGTGGAAAAAGATTGGAATTCCCCACCAATCTGTGACTGCATGCGGGCTTTGACAACATTCACAGGGAAAAACAGAAACCCCAACATAGCACCCAATACCCCTCCACATATAAAATCATTGATCAGATGAGTACTGTAAGTTGTTGCTTCTGGCAGGCACTGCTTGATGGGCCCTCGCAGGCCAAAAAAGAGAGCATTGCTAGGACCGTTCCGAAGTAGGATTGGCACCAAGCCTCGATAATATTCCCTGGCACCATGCTCTCGAAGAACTCTGAATGCTTGGTAGGTGTTTGTAAATTTGTCATGATGTTTGTAGTCCTGCAGAAGTGTTTGCACACGTTCAAAAGGGGTCAAGACAGCTTCTGTGGTCCCAGCAAGTACAGCTGCTAAGCTCCGGGCAAAGATTTCAGGCGCACTTATGTGTCTGAGGAGCACAGAAGACAAATCTTCATATAGGCCAAACATCAAGGCCAAGGTTGTGCTCTTCTGCATCAGCGGAGGAAGGATACCTCGGTATAAATTTCTGATTCCATCTTTCTGTAGCTGACATATTGCGTCTCTGGTTCGTAGCCCATACAGCTGTTGACGAAAGAGGACTTTCTGGATTGGGAAAGTTACTGCAATGTTTGTAATGGCTGCACAATAACCACATAAGTAATGTTTGCCTGAGTTAACTTTTACAATGCGATTACCAGTCTGATCTGCCTTTGCCTTGTTAAGCAAAATGTCTTCTGAATCCGCCATGCTGCTTGTTGTGTTCTCACATAGGTATTCTCTTCTCCTATAAGAAGTAAAGGTGATTGAACAAAGCCAAAATCTACTTATCTTCATTTCAGGTTTAAAAAATAACCACATTAAGAGGTTTAACTCACCTCTTCATTCGTTTTCTGAAAGGTCTGTCTGTTTTATGCTAAATTTCAGAGAACATCCTACTTCAAAAGTACTTAGAGTATGTTTTCAACTTCTGCTTTCCTTGTAATAAATAAAGCACTGTGAAAATATTTTCATAGATTGTATTATAAAAGATTTGAAAATATTTAATTTCCAGGATCTCAGCCAACCAATTGATACTATACTTCTTCTCAAGGGGACATACAGTTTCTCTTTGTTCAGTGTCTTGTTAACTGAATTAATATTTAGGCAGTATCTTACATATAATGCATATCAGCATTTTACAATATACCTCATTCCAGCAACAGGTCCCCTGTTCCCTTTAGTAATAAATTAATTAAAAATAAAAATAGCTTTTAACTTCCACAGAGCTACAGATCTCCCTTTTCTAGGCTATCCCTTAGATTCAAATAAAATAACAGATGCAGGGACACACCTCAGATTTCCAATATCTTTAAAAAATTAACCAGCCTAAAGAAGAAGTTATTTTCTACAATTAATGAAGAATGAAAAACCGCAAGCCAAATAAAAGAAAAAAAATAAGGGCCTAATGTACTTCAGTTTGCTTTTGTTTTCCTTTATTAAAACTTCTTTTCCTTTTTTTCTCAACTCATTTTATTCAGTCAAGTGCATTAAACTAAAATATGATTTAGCAATAGCTAGTGACTAAGTCTGCATTTATTTAAATTTGCCAAATACTTATTTCTTATCTTGTTTTGTCCTTTCCACCCTAATTCCTTATTTTTATTTTATTTTTTATGTGTCTCTAAGTCAGTGTTGACTCCTAGCAAACTGCCTGAATTAGTCCCTGCAGTTTTCTTGGCAAGGTTTTTCAGAAGTGGTTTGCCTTCTTCCTAGGGCTGTGGGATATTGGCCCAAAGTTTCCTAGTTAGCTTTGTACTTAACGTGGAACTAAAACTCAAGGTTGCCCAGTTTCTAGTCTGGTGTTTTAATCACTACACAAAACTGGACCATTAATACTTATTATCAGGGTGGATAAAAATCAATGTTTTTTTTTTTATTTAAATCAGATTTTTTTTTTAAATCAAATTTATTTTAATAAAATGCTTTTGGAGTAAAAATCTATCTAAAGATAGTTTTATATTTAAGGTACATTAATAATTTACTTTATTCAGCATGAAATGGAGCTTAGTATGTAGCATGTGGCTACATATTCTCCAATATTTACATTTTTGGTAAACTCATTCAATGAATCCAAGCTCTGTAAGCTAAATAGGAAACCTTCATTTTGTTTGCAAATAATAATATTAAATATTTTAACTACCAACAAGAATGAGTCCTTACATTTAAAGGGCACCTGTCATTTCAGATCCATCATGGTAGCGGCTGTTAGCGGACATCCACTCACCTGCCCGCCACATCCCTCACCTTGTTGTGTTACTGCCGCATCACCAGACATTTCATTAAAGTGAATGGGACTGTCGGTGAGTCAACAGTGGGTCAGAGGAGGAACCGCTTCGGGACAGATAACAGTTGTTCTTTTAAAATTATAATTTAAATTGAGTTGATTTAAATCAAGTCTTTTTCCACCCTGTTTATTATTCAATGTAAAAGAAGGGAGTAAAGTCAGTCAGTCCAATGAAGAAATAGATATCATGCACAGCCTTTAAAGGGGAAAATCCCACGTGTGTTGCTTTTTTTTTTTTGCTATCTTTTTGCACTTCACTTAGCTAAACAAATAGATAAATTGCTTCAAATCTACTCCTGTTCTTAGTTTCATTTTCTGGTTTTCCTTTCCCAACCTTGAGTAAATACCTATCTTTTTCTTTAAAGAAATATCACTTTCAAAAAGAAAGAAGAAGATATCCTAAATTCTAACCACCATGATCAAAAGAGAATGGAGATCCTTTAATTGCAGAGTAATGCTCCTCCCACTAAAGCACCTATTGTTCTGATTAGTAATGAGGAGAGGGGCAGACTCAACTACTACTGTTTTCTACTCATTGTTTAGCAATTATATTTAGCAATTATATCTGGACCAATCAAGAAGAGAAACACTGGTATTTTTAGTGTTCTGAGTATGAAGGTATTCCTACTACAATTTTGGCCTGCATATTGCAAAAACCAGGACTGCTTCAGTGTAGAACAATTGAGAAACTCTAGTTAAATACAGAACGTAGTTGGTTAGGTGATATCTCTGACAACATATAATACCCAATGGAATAAATTCCCTGAAGTTTATTTCTGACATCAATTTGAAATGCTACCCTCTTTTTTAAAAACCCTATCCAACCTAGGTCCTGGACATCTTAAGGAATCTCAGCTTTCCTTGTATTCTCCATTTTCTTCTAATGAGGCATGACATTAGAATGAGGACTTTTTCTAATGTGACATCTTAAGGAGCTCAACTGGAGCCTACATTCATTTCCCCCCACTGCCGGACAAAGATTGTTTTGTCTTCCTATGTGTTATCTGTATAGCTTTACCATCTGCAATATCAATAAACAAAACTGTCATGGTAACCAGGTATTTATATCTGGTAAAGAAAACTGGATTATGCAATAGTCTGAAATGCAAAGCATTCCAACGGTTTGCTTTTTATGGTTGAATTACCTTTATATTCTCTATTAAGTAATTAACATTTGTTGCATAAGACTGCTACTGATCTGCTTGTAAACCTGCCTTTCCAGCCACATTCCTGTTTGCCCAAAAGCTGGTCATTAGCAATCATTTTAAATCTTTCTTACATTTCTTTTTACCCATGTGTTACCTATTTCATGTTTTCATTTTCAAATTCTGCATGGAATTGCCCTGAAGCTTTCTCACTCTCTCTCATTTCCTAATTTCAACTCAACAAGAAAATAAAACAGAGAAGTTTTACCCCATGTCAGTTTAGCACTAGAAGAGGCTAATTTAGGTGGGGGGGGGGGGAATAAAATAATGGAAATGGGAATATTTTATTACAAATAAACCCAGAATTGGAAGCTAGCAAAATACAAGGCTGGATTTTGAAAAGGAGGAAGTTTCATTTTTTAGCTTAACATATTACTCTTAACAGGGAGGATGGAATGAGCTGAAGTTCCACAAACAAGTACAGATGGTGTACAATGCTCTCTATTCTATTAATTCTTTTCCTTAATTTTGCACTTCCTTAGAAGACACTCCATATTCTATATAGAATATTTTACTGTTCTACCCTGTTAAGGCAGTATAGAAATCAAATATATGTAAAAAATTAGATACTACTTCCAGCAATTACAATCTACCAATTAAACACAAAAACACACACACTGAAAGACAATTGTTTTAGTGAGACAGGATTGTTCTAACTGTATTGAGGATGTATCAAAAGACAGCAGTAATTTATCACTATATTGATAAATTATTAATAGAGAGGGAGGAAAATGGACCTACTTATAGCCAAATTCAATTAACACAATGCCTCACTTCTCAGCATGTGGACTGCATTCATGTGACGAGCATAAAGTACAACGGAGACTTTACTAAGATTTATGTCTGTTAGTAAGCACAGGACAATATTAAAACTTATTATCCCCGCACCAAGGGCACATATTCATTAAAAACTACCGTAGAATGCCTGTTAGTTTATCCAAGCTGCTTTCTCAGACAGCGCTACCTGCCAAGATGTGATAATAACTACTTAAGGGAAGATAAGTTATCAAAATTGTTTGTACTTGTCCACATGAGTGGGGAAAGTTATTTCTTTGTGTTTTGTGTGGCTTTTTTAAAACTTTAATTGTAAACTTAATAAAAATTATATGGAAATAAAAGAGTGTAACAATAGTCTACAATGGGGTGCAAACTTTATTATAAGGAAGCCATCATAGTGAAAATAAGATAATTACCTTTCCTATATGATACAAAACAAGGTTTTCTCTGTATAAGTAGCATTCTGGAGCAGGTCTTCAAACTGTTCTGCCTAAAAAGGAATCAATAGTCTTGTTTTATTTGGCTACAAAAATTCAGTTGGTGAGAAGATGGCAGCAAAAACATAGAAAATTAGTTCTACTGCTGTCTAGTGCTCAGCGTTCATTTAAAGAATATTTAATTGATACTTTAGGTTTTGCCTGAATTTACTCAATTCACCATCTGTATTTATAAAATATCCTATCAGCTTCTCTACAGCCACCATAGTAAACATTCCCTACTATTTGGGTAGGGGAAAAAATTCCTGCAACTTTCTTCTTGAGCATGATGAGATAAATATTTTTCATAAGTATAGTCATAATACAGAACTCCAAATCACATATTTTTTACAATTTGAAGAGGTTTTAAATGCTATATAATTGAATAGTATTCCAATTACACCATCCAGCCTCTGCAATCAAGCTGGTAGTGAAATTTTTATTATCTAACATTTAGCTAAAGCTTTTCCTTGCTGTTTTCACCAAATACTTATATTCCATCATAACGATAATGTCTTCCCACTATACATCCTTTCAAGTATAAACCCATGAGAAGCAAGTAGAGAAACACTTGCTATTTTGTTTTCATCAATGCGTTTGACAACATGCTTCTTCTTCATGCAAATTTAAAGTAAATGGTTACAAATACTGATATTTGCTATTTATTTGTTATGGTTTACTTAAACTGTACATGCTTTATATTTCAAATATAAGCTAAATATATATTTTAGAAAGATATTTGAATTCCAGGAATTTCAAAAATATTCTCACTCAGTACAATACTATAAAATAACTCAGCAACACAATCTCCGTATTGTAAAGAGAAGTACATATGATTTTTCCCATGAAATATTAAAGCTTCACACAGCTTAAAATTATAAGTTCCCTCCCCCAAACAAAAATACTAATATTTCAAATTCCATGTGACAACTACACTTCTATTTAGCCTATATACATCCATTAGTAAACCTGAACAAATTTTGAGATCTTGCATATTTTTACAAATTTAGAGTTGGTCTAATATAATATTCTATTGGGATGCATATGTGCAATTTCTTTCATAGCCATCGCACTTTTGTATTACAGCATCCAATTCATTACATATTTTTATTTTTATTTTATTTTTTTAGTCAAGCGTGTATATGATTACAGACAAAGTATAAACATGATTGTGAATACATAAGACGTACAAACATGGTTATGAGTACATGATATTTTATGAATACATGGGTACATTTGGACAGGGACTGTAGCTTATGCAAGCCCCTTACAGACCTCTTAGGAATAGTAGACAGTCAACGGTAGACAGTCTTAAGGTTAAAGTTTTGGGGGTTTGGGGAAGAAATAATAGGCCCTATAGTGAAAACGAAAGTGAAAATCCTTACTATAAATAATTCTCAGCAATTCAAACTTAGCATGGTAAATATAAATCCAGTTATACACCATGAAAAAGATGTTTTTTAAATGCTTATGCTTATTAACTTATTAATGGGTGCTTATTAACATTAGCATTATTAAATGCTTATTAACGGGTGGCGACTGTAAGGCTAAGATCCCATACACATTAGGCACATACAGTACGCACGTATTTTGGGCTTCATTTTGCTAACTGACTAGAAATTGCATTTGATTTGGTCCCTGCAAATTTTGGGGGTGCCATTTTGGGAGCTCATACGCATTTATACAACGGTGTGTCCCGACTTCTACAAAACTAAACCTACCACGGGAAACCGAGTAGATGTTTCGAGGGCCGCGTTGTTAAACCTCGCTGCTTCAAAGTAAGACGGGCCGGCCACGTTCATCCCATTTTTACGCTATACCGTCTCTCCACACCCAAGAGAAGCAATTCAGGCCAACAAAAAATAAAATAAAATAAAGCGAAACACCGCTATAAAAAGGCGGGATGCATTCCTTTTTTTTTTTTTTGGGGGGGTGGGGGTCAATATATTAACAGAGTCTGGGATTGGTTAACCAGAAACGCCCTTATCCTCCTCGCCCTGCCTTTGCCCCGAGGTCAGCCGCGAACACCTGCGGCACAGCCCGGCCCGCCGCCGCCGCTCCTTTCCTTGCCCCCCGCATCTCCATTTTGCCCGCCTGCTTGCATGCTCGCCTGCCGCCTTTTCTTCTCCTTCCGCCACCTCCTCACCTCAGCTACTCCTCACCAATCCCCCGCCAATTCACTGACCCTCGCGGGCTTCCTTCATGGCGGTGGAGGCATCGCTGCTCCTCAGGCGGACGTTGCAGCCAAGGGAGGCAGACCCCGAGCGACGCGCAGCGGCCTGAAACTGACAGGAGAAGCCCCCGGGCCGGCCGGGGAAAATCAGCTCCTTTCGCCACGCCCTCCCCGCGCGCCCGCAGAGACGATTGACGCCACCAAACGAAGGGCACGTGAGCGGCGTCCTCCAATCCGCTCGCTCGCCTTCCGCGGAAAGGCCGGGTCGCTTTGGGGCGTTGGCGTTTCAAGCGAGCTTTCAAGCGGAGGAAGAAGGCGGGCTGGGTTCCTTCTCCTTTCCGGAAGAAGGCTGGGTTCGGGGCCGCTCTAGCGAATGCCTTGCCTGTATAAGGGGTGGGAGGGGAGGAAAGGGCTTCCTGTTTTGCCTGATTGGAGGAGGAGGAGGCACCATCGGAGGCGAATTCTGTGTTCGTTAAAGGCGAATACAG
>JANHFT010000223.1:59002-78972 GCA_032467955.1 Pseudoxenodon macrops | reverse complement strand
GTTTGGGAGGCCTGCAGACTGCTTGGGGGGGGGAGGCTGGGGGAAAACAAAAGCACCCCACTTTTTGCCCGCTTTTCACAAAAACAAGGGCGTTTTTGCCTCCCCCCAGCCTCAGAAGCAGTCTGCAGGCCTCCAAACCCTCTGCGCACCCCATTTTTTGCAAAAACGGTCCTACGTTTCATCCGTTTTTGCAAAAAATGGGGTACACAGAGGGTTTGAGAAGCCTGCAGAATGCTTCTGAGGGCTGGGGGAAGGCAAAAACGAGCCCACAGACCCCTCTGCTCACCCCATTTTTGCAAAAATGGGATGCAGGGGTGGGGCTTCAGGAGGCCAAAATGGCTGTATTTGGTGTATAAGCTGCACCAACATTTCCACCCTTTGTTAGGGTGGGAAAGGGTGCGTTTTATACTCTGAAAAATATGGTAATTATATAGCATATGATAAGAACCACTTGTCCAGGAAGAGATAGTTTTGTAAACCTTTGAAACTGTTGTATTGTTATTGAAATAAATTAAAACATACACCTGGAAGGACTATTAAAAAGCATCCCTTTCTGAAAGTTAGAGGTGACTAAATAGGACCATGAAACTATAATTACATGCTCCTGATCCTGTTTTGTGTTAGAGCTGTAACATCAAACTCAGACTGAAAACAATATTAACCTATTCAAGAAAAGTGTGGGAACCACAGTCATATAACCATCCTAAATTATTCTATCTCAAATAGACATTAAGACTGTATATAAGAAAAGGAATGGTCCTATATTTATGGCAGGTTGCTTATTAAATATTTATAGCATTTAGATAACATTTTAGATAAATATGCAGTAGAAGCCAAAGGTGAGAAAATGCAACCAGCTTCATAGTCCTGAATATTGAATCTTTTTGCACAACCTCCCCCTCCCCCAAATAAAGCATCACAACAGCACAAGAATGTATGGTTGTATCAATTTTGCATCTTTTGCCATCATTGCCAATAGCACATGGGAAATAAGGAATGACATACTGTAGCAGAGTATTTTGAAGTGGCTCTTGAAGATATCTGGCTGGCTATTGTTGGAAATAGAATTTTCATGTGTGTGAAATAATTATATAATTAATTAAATATGGATTTAGCATGTTTATGATGGAAATCTATTTTATTTAAAATAATTTCATCAATGATATAGTCCATTTAAAACCAACACCTTTTTAAAAAGTCCATCCTGATATGTATAAGCCTACACATATAACAGCAGGTTTCTTACCTAGGCTACCTAATTTGCCATAGACCAAAGTACTGGTTTAAAAAATCCTCTTCTCTTTTTGGAAATAATAATTATATTTAATTAATTCAATTTTTTCCCAAATGTACAAAACCTTATAGCAAGCTACTTAGAATGGGACTCCTCTTCAACTTTTTGATCTATCTGCTCTATCCCTTTGTATTTAACATTTTTTTGCGTATATAGCCTACCATAGGCTATACATATTGCCATACTCACCAAAATTCCCCATTCAAGACAATTAAATGAGTTTGGTTCTCCATTATATTTGTCAAATTCCAGAAATGATGGAGCTTCTTATATTAGCCAGCTCAAACATAGTTTATTAAGTATTTCACGCAGCTCCAGCTGCCCTGTAAAGTAGAAGAATTATCCTTTTGATCCTCAGTGTCTTGGAAATTTGGAATGGAGTCGTTCCAATCTCTTGGCATTCACGTCTTTAAAAGTATGGAGCAGAAAATTGTTTTAAGTAGTAGTATTTGATTCGTGAGTCAATCAAATATTATGAATAAAAATCCCTTACATTTTATGTATGTATATAAAACAAGAGACTGAACATTGTTTTTCTGGTCTTTGTTAATGAGCTTTTGAGATGTAGAATTACTAATTTTATTTACTGCATTTTTAAAAGTCATGAACAAATCTGTTATCTGTCTTAGCTCTTTAACTGTATTCACAGAATATATTTAATCATTTGGATTTCTAGTGCTTATTACACCAGGAGCCATCTATGGCCCTTTCTCTAATTTTATACAGGGGTATATAGTCCAATAACAGAGAAAAGGAGGGAGAAAAGAAAAACAAATGAAAAAGCTCAAACTAAGAGAGCAATGGGAATAATCCTCTGCAAATAAGCAATTCAAAGCTGCTAAAATGGATAAAAGAGGGAAAAGCCAAAATGAATATAATAATGGAAATTGCACACAACTTCGGTACAAATTATAAGATACTTGCTGGGCCAAGAAGAACATTGAAATGAATAGGATATATATCCAGTTCTTTAATATACTAAAGGGAATATGCCTTTAAAAACAACAACCACCAGATTTCTGTCCAATACACAATAGTTTGGGGAAACTGCAAAAGCCTTATGGACTTGCCCTGTTTTTGTACATTGACATAAAATGACTTTATGGAGAACAACATTATTTTAAGAACCTGTCTTTAATGCTAATTAATCAAGAGATAGGTCTCTGTATCATCATGCACGCTGAATAAGATGCTGATTATGTATACCAGAACTTGATTGTGAAGTATAAATAACTACAAATACAACTACCTTAAAAGGGGCCAGAATTTTAATCTAGCTTGCTGAATACAGTATTTGAAAACGCAGGGATTCTCCAAAGCTTCAAGCTAAAATTGTTTTAGTTTGATTGATTGCTTTAAATGGACATGTTTGGGACTAAACCAGAGCTTTATTTATAAAAACTGTGTGCTGCATAATTACACTATTTTTCCATATTATTCTATTTAGGGTATTTTTATAGAAAGTCTCAGAAAACATGTATAGACTCTTCTTATCATACCGTAGTTTACTTGACCCTAGTTCCAAAATGTGACTTGCATTTAGATTCAAACAGAAGACTATACATCGAGTTCAACTCTGCTATTTTTCTTGCTGCAGGACATTTCTAAGATAAATTATATTTCATATTTCTAGATAAGCAAGTTCTATGAGCCACTATCAGATCTCTGGCTGGGAAAAATTGCAAAATTGCACTAAATTATTGTTTCTCTCATTCCATAAAAGAATCTCATATTTGTCTTGGAAATTAATTTTTTATTAATAATACGCAATGAGTGTCTAGCCCAAGGACTAGATTGTATTTTCATTAACCAGGGTTTTGATGGACTTGTGCTACTAGGGGTATTTTTCAGGAATAAGCAACTTTTCCTATTTAAAATACGCTAATTTGCATGAAAGAAGTTTCAGCTTGCATTAAAAGATGTTCTGATAACTTTGTTTAGGTGAAGCTATTTTCTAGTAAACCAAGCTTTAAAAACAGCTCTATTTTTGTCCCAAATATAAAAGTATCTGAATTACCGTGTTTCCTTATTTTGGGGTCCAAAATAAGTACTAGGGCTTATTTTTGGGGGTTGCCACCTGTATTGTCAAAGAGATTTTCATAATTGGCAGTGCAATATGTTAAATAAATGAGAAGATACTGTGCTGTAGGATATCAATATCATCCATAATTTGTATTTCCAAAAGTGGTTTCATATAGAACTTAAGATCTTAAAAATCAAAAATAATTGATGACTGTAATATAGAGCTTTCTTGGAGTCCATCTACTAAAAAACAATTCATGTTAGGAGAGGATAGACAACATTTAGGGATGCTGTTAGTGCTGATGAATAAACATGCCAGCTTGTCTTCTGGTGAGTGAGTGCCTTTTATTCAGCACACCATTGTAGCAAGTATTTTGTGAGAGTCATTCTAAAGGTATTCCCAATCTAAAAGATTTTGGAAACTGTACTATAATAGGATCCCTTTTGTTTTTAAAACTTCATTTCTTTAGTTGGGGGGATAAAATACCAAGATGTTTATATTCTTACATTTTTAAGGCATGTTTTATTTTGTTTTGTAGGATCATGGATTTTCCAGGGCACTTCGAGCAAATCTTCCAGCAGTTGAACTATCAACGGCTTCATGGTCAACTTTGTGATTGTGTCATTGTGGTTGGAAATAGGCACTTCAAAGCACATCGTTCTGTTTTGGCAGCATGCAGCACACACTTCCGAGCTCTCTTCACTGTAGCAGAAGGAGATCAGACTATGAATATGATCCAGTTAGACAGTGAAGTAGTGACAGCTGAAGCTTTTGCTGCTCTCATTGATATGATGTACACCTCTACACTCATGCTTGGAGAGAGCAATGTTATGGACGTGTTGCTAGCAGCTTCTCACCTCCATTTGAACTCTGTGGTAAAAGCATGCAAACACTATCTCACTACAAGGACATTACCCATGTCTCCACCAAGTGATAGAGTTCAAGAGCAGAATGCCCGCATGCAACGGTCTTTCATGCTTCAGCAGCTTGGGTTAAGTATAGTGAGCTCTGCATTAAATTCTACCCAAAGCACAGAAGAGCAGACAAATTCTATGAGCTCGTCAGTCAGAAGTAACATTGAACAACGAAGTGCTTTTCCGATACGGCGTCTCCACAAACGTAAACAGTCTTCTGAAGAAAGGGCAAGACAACGCATTAGGCCTTCAATGGATGATTCTATCATGTCAGATGTTACTCCTGAAAGCGCACAGACTGTGGTTCATTCACGAGATGAATTTTTTTCCCCAGACTCCTTGAAAATTGTGGACAATTCTAAGACTGGTGTGAGTGATCACCAGGATGATAATACTGTTATGTTTGATCAATCCTTTGGTGCCCAGGAAGATGCTCAAGTGCCCAGCCAGTCTGACAATAGTGGGGGAACTATTTCTCAAATGTCTATGGCATCGCAGGCGACTCAAGTTGAAACTAGTTTTGATCAAGACACTGCTTCCCAAAAAAACAATTTTCAGTGTGAAAATCCTGAGGTTGGACTAAGTGAAAAAGAACACATGAGAGTAGTGGTGAAATCTGAACCTTTGAGTTCTCCAGAACCCCAAGATGAAGTGAGTGATGTCACTTCTCAAGCAGAGGGAAGTGAATCAGTTGAAGTGGAAGGTGGAGGAGTAAATGCTGAAAAAATAGAACTGAGCCCTGAAAGCAGCGATCGTAGTTTTTCTGACCCACAGTCTAGTACCGATAGAGTGGGGGACATTCATATTATGGAGGTAGGAAATAACATAGAACACAAGTCCACTTTTAGTATTTCAAACTTTCTGAATAAGAGCCGAGCCAGTAGTTTTGGTGCCAGCCAGAATCATGAGGACAACATTCCAAATACAACTAGTGACTGCAGAATGGATGGTGATGCCTCTTATTTAATTAGCCCAGAATCTGGGCCTGGTAATAGTCATTCTTCAGCTTCTGTTTCTCATGTGGAGAATCCTTTTAGTGACAGCACAGACTCTCATTTTGTCAGGCCTATGCAGGATGTGATGGGCCTTCCTTGTGTACAAACTTCTGGCTACCGCACAGCAGAGCAATTTGGGATGGACTTTCCAAGATCTGGCCTCGGATTGCATTCTTTGTCAAGGGCGGTAATGAGCTCAAGGGGTGGCGCCAACAGCTTTCCTGGGTATCGCCGCATAGCTCCCAAAATGCCTGTTGTGACTTCTGTTCGGAGCTCCCAAATGTCAGACAATGCTCCAAATTCTCAGTTGCTAATGAATGGGGCTACTTCCTCTTTTGAAAACGGGCATTCTTCCCAACCTGGCCCACCACAGCTGACCAGAGCCTCTGCTGATGTTCTTTCAAAGTGTAAAAAGGCCTTATCTGAACACAATGTCCTGGTAGTAGAAGGCGCTCGCAAATATGCCTGCAAAATTTGCTGCAAGACTTTTCTGACCCTAACAGACTGCAAGAAGCACATTCGCGTGCATACTGGGGAGAAACCATATGCTTGTTTAAAGTGTGGCAAGAGGTTCAGTCAGTCGAGCCATCTGTATAAACATTCCAAAACTACTTGTCTCCGCTGGCAGAGCAGCAATTTACCCAGCACTTTGCTTTAATACTTTTCCTCTGTCCCATGTTGCCAATAATTTTAGGAACACATGGAGTATAAGAGGCAAACACTTACAGTGTGATTCTGCCACACACCTTAAAAAAAAGGCTTGATTATTTTTAATACATGTACCATACCTACCTCACAGGGGTGTTGTGAGGCTTAAACAACTTTTAAAACGCGCTTTGAAATTATCCAGCTCTGTCACAAAATAAAAATATTGCAATCCTTGGGAGAAAGCCCCATTGAATATTCTGGGGTTTATTTCCAAGTAAGCATGTTTAGGATTGGGCTGTACATATTACATAAGGATACAATACTTGATATTGTTCTTTCTGATTGGATGGTCTGAAAGCTTGTATAGCTAATGCATAATTAGCTAGCATTGTTATAAGATGAAGGGCAAACTTTTTAATGGCTTTTTTTAATGATGTGAAAGCATTTATCTGTATAATAGGTCGCTTAGAGTGTGTGAACAACATAACAAAGAGCTCTTTATTGTGAAAGGTTACATATCTTGAAGATGAAACCATCTTTGCACCTCAAAGTGCTTTTAAAGTGTGTGATAGTTTTAACATAGTTTTAGGGGTCTGAATGTAGTTTTGGTTGTTTTGCAGTAACATACACTGTGTAACGAAGGTGCTTACCTTGAATACAATGCAAGTACGTTTTAGACTGTCTGATATATGTGTGTGTGTGTGTGTGTATATATATACACACTTTTGAATACTGCAAAATCTAGATGTTTCATAGTTTTCCTTTTGTAAAATCTTGTACTAGAAAGTGAAGTGTTTTATGTATTATCCTTGAGAATGTTTCTAATCAATTTGTATTCAATGTGTTAAAATTCAACGTAAGTCTTACGTCTACTGTTATTATTTCAAATAATTTTCATTTCTTGTACGTTAAAAGTAATCTGTTAAATCATTCTTTATAATTAGGGATTCCTTTAAACATTCCTCAATGCTTCTAAAAAATTCTTTATTACTGAGTGGGTCTTTAAGAATATTGTACTTGTACCTATGATAATGGGACTTACTTTGCATTGGCAGCTGTTCAAGAAAAAACTACCTTAGTGAACTAAGGTTGGCATTTATCATGGCTGTTAGATTAAAACCCCATTTAAGCAGCAGTTTCTGTGTTTATTAAGGTTATGGATATTTTAGGATATTCCAGAGTTCTGCAGCATATTTTTATTTTTGAAATCTCACTTCTATAAATAACTCAAAAGTGGTACTTCTTCTTATTTTCCCCACAGCCCCCCTGTGAAGTGGGCTGGGCCAAGGAAGTGTAGCTGGACTAAAAGACCCAGCCTGCTTTCATGCCTAAGGTAGGACTAGAACTCAGGCTCTCTGTTTCTAGCCTAGTGTTTTCAATCACAAGACCAAGGTGGTGGTAGTGTTTTTACACTTTTATTATTCTACCATCAAATTGTAATACACCTCTGTTCACCAATAATTTCTGTTACTAAATGTAGTGTTACTGGCAGCTATAACTATACAGTCTCTGGGTTTTAGGCTAGCTCTGCAATCCATAATGTACCTCATAAATTTTAATCTGGCTGAGATTGTGGATAAAGCTGTGAGGAAAAACAAGTGACTATAGAAAGTTCTAGTTAATTATAATCATTACCCAGATCACATGCAAAAGAAATTGAAACACTAATAGGTTTTTGGGTTTTTTGCAAAATTCTAAATTAGGGTTTTCTTTATAGGATTTTACAGTGACATCTGGCATCAATTTGCTAAACTCATACGTCAATATTAGAAGCAAAAATAGTGCAGGATCGGGGAGCTACGTAATTTCACCAGTTATTAGATATTTGCTTATGTATTTACTGTCTTGAAGAGTTAGTTGCTGATGGAAAGAATAAGGCTGTGATGCCATCCAACCTTTTATGCAGAATGTAGTGTCTGCTAAAGTTATGGATATGTTGAGTCTATTAAAATGTGTGCTTAAATGCACTTGTTGACATAATTGGCAAAAGGAATCTCATAATTCTTAAGCTTTCTTTCTTACCTGTGCTGTTAATTGGACCACTGTAGAGGCATATGCAAACCATAGTACATAGCTATTCATCAAGTTTTAGCATGTTGCTTTTAAAAAATTATGACACAGAAAAACATGAATTATTATGTGTTCTATTTTATTTGAAAGGCAACAAGCTCAATCAGAATTGACTGGGGACAAAAAGTTAAATCCACCATGTTTAAAAACAATTTATATTAGCTTGACTAGGTTAGCTTCTCATAGTCTAAGTTCACTTGGCATATTTTCTCCTTTCAAGCCAGCCAAAAGATTGTTAGCAGCCAACACTGACATTGTATTTCTTGTTGAGTAATTGGCACTTCCAATATGAGGCAAGATTACTGTTTAAGGCATGAAAGAGAAAAAAGTATCATTAGTACATGCTACATGTAAAGTATAAAAACAACCCTTTGTTAAATTAGTGTATTTCTAATAGTGTATTTCTGTAACATTTCTAGACCTTAAAATTGCCAAAATCTGCTCAACTATGTATCTTCTTCTCAAAACCACATATCTCTTATCTGCAAAGTGAATGATCCATTATTGGTTGCTGTCTACCAGCCACCATCTCCATATCAAAAAACAGTGCCGAAATAGCAATGCAAATTAAATCATCTTACCACAATTTTTGAGAGAAAGAAGTGAATTGTCTGTTGGCAGAGGTTCTGGGGTTGTGACATCTAAACCAGCTGCGGCAATTTGCCCATTCACTAAAGCTTCATAAAGATCATCCTGATTGACTACTGCGCCCCTGGATAAAACAAAATAAGACGGGATTTATGTATACTTCTTTTGTATTTGATGGTGTGATTCTTGGAGACCCGACAAGTTCCTGTGGTTTTCTTGGCAAAGTTTTTCAGGAGTAGCTTGACGTTGCCTCTGTCATACCGCCTGTGATAAAGTGACTGGCCCAAGGCCATCCAACTGACTTTGTGCCCAAAATGGAACTAGAACTGTGTTCTAGTTTCTAGTTTGATGTCTTAACTACTACACCAAACTGACTATCATGTTTTTATGTCCCATGGAAATATAAGAAAATTCCTGATATTTGTCCTTTGGATTTTGGCAATTCAGAAATAACACTGTATGGTATTTCCCTATTTTTGCATAGCCTGTCTTAGGTGTCTTCCAGATGTAATGGATTTCAGTTTCCATAATTCCCAGTAAGCAACTGTCACCAGCTTGATTGGTCATACAGTCAATGCATACATTTATCTTAGAAGTGAGCAACCTGCATGCCACAAAAAGTTCCTTACTTGTAGATCTTACAGCAGGTCTAATAATCTTGCACTTTAAAAAAAGCCGTAAGTTTTTACATCGGAAAGTTTTTTTTTAAACTATTGTGCATCCTGCCCAACATAATGCCTTTTCATATTTGGAGATATATTGCAAGATTCAGTGCTCATGAAATGCCCCTCTCAAAGCCTCCAAAACAGAAAATAACATTTCTAAAACTTTTGCCCTGCTAACTCCAGTGATCATATAGCTCTAGCCTCAACTGTGACAAATTAGAAGGGGATTATCAATTCCTGTCTTTACAAAATGGTTTGCTTGACTAGCCAAAACAATTCCAAATATATAGGAAAACATGACAGAGTTCCAATATTCAAATCAAGAACAGCAATAGTGACAAATGATGCTAAGGATCAAACAAGATGTAATCTAAGGCATAATCACTTCCTAGTTTTAACCTTAAATACGCTGAGCAGAGGAAAGCAGATTGATTTCTCTCTGAAGTAGCTGAGGGTTGAACCGAATGATCAGTTGATTACTTTCAATATGGTGCTTAAATATAATGGATGCATGGACTTTAGATCTGAATTAAGTAACACAGCATTCTAATAACACAGGAAGAAGTAAACTGGAAATATAGCACAGCAGTGGTAGTAACTTCCACAAAGTTGGAACTCTATTCCAGGAAGCAGATACATTCCCTCCCCTCTTAACACAATGTCATGTCCCTGAAACAGAAGTAGCAGCTAATGCAAGGATGGAGAAATACTGAATGTTTGAAATATCAATTTTCTTCAGCAATGGAAATGTAACGGAAGTTGTTTAAGCGCTAGAGATAGTTTGAAATGCAATACATACCAGATACTACTAAACAAATATATAGATACCAGGGGATATTGCTAGTGATCTCTTCAGGCAGTTTCTGCATTCTCCCTTTATTTGTGATGATTATATTTGTTACATATACTGTATTTTTCGGAGTATAAGACGCACCTTTCCCCCCTAAAAGAGGGTGGAAATGTTGGTGCGTCTTTATAATGAATACAGCAGTTTTGGCCTCCTGAAAGCCCCGCCCCTGCATCCCATTTTTGTGAAAGATGGGCCCGATTTTCTCAAAAGCGGGGTGCGCAGAGGGTTTGGGAGGCTTGCAGAGGGTTTCTGTGAACTGGGGGAAGGCAAACATTTCCCCGTTTTTGCAAAAAAAACAGGCGAAAAACAGGCCGTTTTGCTTTCCCCCAACCCACAGAAGCAGTCTGCAGGCTTCCCAAACCCTCTGCACGCTCCGTTTTTTGCAAAAACGGGTGAAAACCGTCTGTTTTTGAGAAAAATGGGGTGCTTACAGGGTTTCGGAGGCTTGCAGTGTTTCTGTGGATTGGGGGAAGGCAAAAACTCCCCTGTTTTTGTAAAACACGGCCTGTTTTTCGCAAAAACTATTGTTTTTGCCTTCCCCCAGCCCACAGAAGCAGTCTGCAGGCTTCCCAAACCCTCTGCATGCCCCGTTTTTTGCAAAAACAGGTGAAAAACGGACCTGGTTTTGTGACAAACGGTGCACAGAGGGTTTGGGAGGCTTGCAGACTGCTCCTGGGGCTGGGAGGACAAAAACTTTTTTTTCTTACTTACTTACCTCCTTGAAATCTTGGTGCGTCTTATACACCGGTGCAGTCCGAAAAATATGGTAATTATAAAATCATATATTTTTTAGATAATGTACCTGGTGTGGTTTGATCACCAACATATAAAATTTCCTGCCTTTCTTGGTAGGAAATCTTTTCCTTTAAGAATAATCCTATGATAACTATACACAATATAACTTAATAATCAGCAAGACCAGATGCAGAATATCCCATGTAGCAATCACAGGGGCACTATGTTTGCTCTTTTAGGAATAACATTATTATAGTTTAAATAGTGGCATTATATTCAAGAGATACAGTATTTAACTAGCTGTAGAATATCCTGTTGGGATGTTTACATGCACAGGTAGGTATTTTTCATTCATTTGCCCATTTGCTCACCCATCAGACACATTTGATTTCAACCAGTTGAGGAAGGCTGATCTACTTTCATATAGCTCAGCTTTCTTCTATTGGCTAGAGGCAACTTTCTCATGGCAGGTGCAAAACTGAGAAACAATGGGTGCTGTGCTATGAAGGTGAACCTGAGTGAATTCAATGGTACGGAATAGGAAAGTATAAATAATGGGACAATGTTTTTTTTACCTGCTTGTATTGATGAATACTGATGTTTTCTTCATCTTACAAAACAAGTCTCGATTGCACATCCCTTGGGTTTCAGGCACCAAAGAACAAGTTACAATGACAAAGTCCGACTCCTCTGCTAGCTTGTCAAGGGATACTTGTTAAAAAAAGAACAAGAGATTGCTATAAATTATTAAGAGACTAGCTTTCTTTTGCTGGCTTTCAGTCACCCATTTTTCCAATAGGTCAGTTAGCAAGGAAACTTCCCAATGAGTCATTTGTGTGGGTGTGGGGGTGATGTCATATTTAAGCCTAAACAATTTTCCTTTTAGTACTTTTTCTTTTTTTACACTTCAGTGGTAAAATCAAAGATAGACAAATGTAAGCAGAAAGTTTCTTCTACTAGTTTTTAGTCAGTGATGTGAAGAAATAATTGCAGCTCTATGTTTTACATTTGCCAACAACCACAGGAATAAAAAAAGGGAAAATAATGACCATGATATTTAAAAGGAATCCAATTAACGCTTGCTTTTGAATGATTTAGCAGATCAGTTTTAAGTTACTGTAAATCAAAAAACTAAGCGTCATCCAATTTATGCTACACTTTCATAATTTATCAATCCCCTAATCTGCTGGCATACAATGTAATACTTTTTCAACAATGATCCTGGTTTGTTTTGCCAACCTAGGACCACGTTTGATGTTCTTTAGAGAAGCCTGACAAAGATCAAATTATTTAAGAATGGCATCTATATTCCTCTTGAAGGAAAGGCATGTACTCCTCTTACTGTTAACCTTTTACAATTCCCATCATAAATACAAAGATTAAAACTTAGTTATATCTCTCCACAAGCATAATCAAGTATCCCAAGAATTACTTCATGTAAATCTTGTTTAATCTCATGTTTCATTAATGTTGTTTTCTATTTAAAATACTTTAGAACAATCAGTGGACGAAAAACATATATAAAGAAATTCATATAAATAAAGCATCTCTCTCACCAAATTCCGCTTTTAATTCCACAGCAGCTTCAGGTTTGGGGTGACGACCTGTATACAAAAACCTTTTGACTCCAAAAGGTTTCAGACGATACGCTACAGCCTGCCCTAGAAGCAGAAGGAAAATACAAAAACATTTCACTATTGACATGGTAGTTGTAAGAAATATATGTCATTTTTAAAAAATTCATATATATCAAAGAGTTTTTCTTCCCCAATTTGGTGTCCCTCAGATGTTAGATTTCAATTCCCAGGATGCCTTCCAACTAGGCAAAGGACTGTACTATTAGCCAAACAATTAAGGAAAACAATTCCAGAATTATAGATATGAACCACAGCCATGTCTGATTAATGCAACCCCTACATCACCCCAACTTGGTCAAGTAGAAAGAAAAAGAAGAAAAGAAAGACTCCTGGGTCATGATTAGCCAAAAGTCTACTTTTAGCCAAAGTGGTTACAGAAGGGGCAAAGCTGGATCTGAGAATTTTGTGCATAAAAGATAGTGTTAACTTTACTTTGATTGGCAGGGAGCCAGCCAACCAACCAGTGGTCCATTGAATGGAAAAGTACTTTTCTATGGATATCCTGCTAGATGATATAGCAAACTACAACTAGCCATGTTCAATGCTTGTCTTGAGTTGGTCAATGCCTTTGTAATAGCTACCCAGCCAATTTTATATACTTAATTGCTAATCTCAATTCATTATAATCAGTTCTACTCTGACAAAGGTACTGTTGGTTGTATCAAGTATACTTATTTGAAAGTATATTTCAAATTATTTGGGTGGCACTGCCCCAAACAGACCCTGTGCATAAGCTGGGGGTTCTCAACTCATGACTCCTGCTTGAAGAGCAGGTGGCAGTTATGGCCAGGAGGGCCTTTGCTCAACTGCAGGTTGTGTACCAGTTAGATCCTTTCCTGGACTAACAATCCCTACTCACGGTCACTCATGCCCTAGTCACCTCCCGTCTTGACTATTACAACACGCTCTACATGGAGCTGCTCCTGAAGAGCATCTGAAAGGTCCAGTGCAAAATGCAGCAGCCTGCATGGTATTGTGCAGACCTCGGTGTGCACATGTATCACCTCTCCTGCAGGAACTGCATTGGTTGCCGATTTGCTTCCGGGTGCAATTCAAGGTGCTGGTTGTCACCTCTAAAGCCTTTCCTGGCTTGGGACCAGGTTATCTGAGGGACCATCTCTTGCCAGTTACATTTACCCAACCCACTAGAACGAGGAGGCAAGGAATGCTGTGGGTCCCATCCCCTAGGGAGAGTCATCTGGCGGGACCCAGAAGGAGGACCTTCTCTATGATGGCTCCCTCTCTTGAACATCATTCCCCCAGACATTAGACTGCCTCTCTGCTCTAACACTCTTTGGGAAGGCGCTAAAGAGGTTCTGTCTGTGGGCCTGGGGAACCCAGAGTGGGATGCAGCCCATTAAATGGTTTTTATGAATGTGTGTTGTGGCCAGGCTGGGGGTGTATTTTACTAATTTTTATTATTTCTCATTTTATTATTTTTATTTCTTTTATACGGTTTTTATATTTATATTTTAAGAGCTGTGGTGGTGCCGTGGTTGGAATGCAGTCCTGCAGGCTACTTCTGCTGTCTGTCAGCTGTCAGCAGTTCGATTCCCACCAGACTCAGCCTTCCATCTTAGTAAGGTCAGTAAAATGAGGAGCCAGATTGCTGGGGGAGCAATATGCTGACTCTGTAAAACCACTTAGAGAGGGCGGTAAAGCACTGTGAAGCGGTATATATGTCTAAGTGCTATTGCTAAGTGCTATATCCGTGTAAGCCACCTTGAGTCACCTTGTGCGAGTAGGTGGCAATATAAAATTTCTAAAATAAATAAATAAAAGTGTCTACTCTTATTCTTATCTGGAGCAGTATTTGAAAGCCTGTGATCTGAGTGACAGCAATGACAAAATCAAAAAACAAAGGCAAATAGGTCTCTTCTGGGGTAACAGTTATTCGTTTAAAGAGTAATCCACAGGAGAAAGTCCACTTTTCACTACACTTGCTGATAACCTGAATCAGCCAGTTTTGAAAAGATGACACAACTGCACCTCTCCATTGTGCTGTTAACAATAACAATTCAGAATAACTGGCAGTGATTTGAAGTTTGAGTTGAGCTGCAATTAACTTCTCCCAACCTACCTAATGGAAATCATTTTATATACTTTTTAAAAATTGAATTTCCAGGTAGATATTTTAAAAAACAAGGATTACCTATTCTTCCCAGCCCTATAATCCCAACTGTGCTGCCTGAAAGTCCGTAGCCACACATCCAAAGAGGCTTCCATGTTGTCCAGCCTCCGCTGCAAGAAATAAAATCAAAATGCAAAAGGGGCATTAATGAATTACTTGCAAGAGTACTATGTACTATGGCTATAGAATTCTCCCTGTGCAGTCCAGCAAGAGACTTACAACTGTTTAGATAGATAGATAGATAGAATTCTTTATTGGCCAAGTGTGATTGGACACACAAGGAATTTGTCTTTGGTGCATGTGCTCTCAGTGTACATAAAAGAGGTTTACTGTTGCAACCTCAACCTTTGTCCTGAAAGCAGTTGCTCTACCAACACCGCCCCCCCCTGAAATTAGCTAACATACAACAGTCATTGTAGGACTAACATCCCAGAATGGTAGATATCTGATTACTTCCACCTCCAAATATTCAAGCCAGTACAATATGCTCTCTACCTTTTATCCCAAGCAAAATTGCAGATACTCACTTCTTCACTTCCACCACTGATTCAGGCAGCCTGCGAGATGTTGCTAAGAGCAAAGCTACTGTCAGCTCAGCAGTGGCATCGGTCAGGATGTCCGGCGTGTAACCCACACGGATACCACTAGAATTTAAAAAGGGGGCTTGTTCTTCTCATTTTCATCACCTTTTCTTTGAGGCAGGCACTTTTAAGCAGGGTAATTAAGCACCTTAATCATATAATGCATAGGTCAAGGCAGCAAGGCTCTTCCCCCATAAAAGAATGAAAGTAATCCCTGGAATAAATCCTTTGTATCGGAGAAGAGGTGCGTGGGTGAACTGGCCATGGATGGGTCAATAAATAGAAGAACGTGTTCTGCTTCCCCTTTGACATAATTGACTTCTAAAAATGAATGCATGTAGTAACATAATAAAATGCAAATGCTTTGTATTTTACAATATATTCTGAAATAATCATACTTAAAATGCAAATGGTCTAAGTTTGTTGAAGCAAGTAACTGCAGTTCTTAAAAAAGGACACAATCCTTTGAACCTTAAAACCCAAGCTGCTTCAACCAATCCAACAACCCACTTATATAATTAGTGATTTTTACAAAAAGAACAGCCTTTCTTTTAAAGAGGTTGGGCCTGTGTTATATATACTTCAGTTGCTGCTTTTCCAGGAAAAAGAACTCCAGTTTTTAGTGGTGAAAAGAAATTGGGGAGACTATATCATTTAAACCTCCCACTATAATTCTTTCCTAATCTCCCCTGCTCTGATGTAGAATAGCTGGATTTTAAATTATACAAGACTTACCGTTTTTTAATTTCATCAATAGCTAGATGGTCATATCCCACTGACAATGTACTAATTACTTTCAGGCTTGGCCCTGGGAAAAAATGAAGACCGCATGCTCAGAGTGAAAGTCATTAAGATGAAAACAAAATATTAATGAAATGGCAAATGACAGTTTATATCAGCCTTACCACCCAATCAACTACCATAATATTTTCAAAGGTTGGCAAGCAGCAAAGATGTTTTTCAAGGTATCGTACCTTGTTCATTAATAAAACACAGACAAATTGGGTAAGATTTAATATGATTTTTTTTTTTTAAATCAAAAGACGCAATGAATGGAAGCCCACTTTTATCTAACTGGGTTTACAAACTTCATTTGCATCATCAATCAACAAAAATTTAGTTCAATCATTAAAGTCCACTAATCCTAATCAATGAATGGAATGGCAACTGCTAACTAATTAATGTACAAATACCATCCTTATCTCAATCAAACATTTTTTAAAGGATTGTTTTCCTTTTAATGTGCATTCAAAGCAAACCACAAACCGGTAGTAAGATTCTGGAATATATAAAGCTAAAGGTTTCCCTGCTTGGTTGTGTCTGATTCTAGGGGACGGTGCTCATCTGTTTCTTAGCCAAGGGAGCCCAGCATTGTCAGAAGACATTTCGGTGGCTATGTGGCCAACAGGACTATATGCCAAGGCACACAGAAGTGGTATCTATTTATCTGCTTGCATTTGCATGCTTTCGAACTGCTAGATGGGCAGGAGCCGGGGCAAGAACAGGAGCTCCCCCTGTTGCGCAGCGCTTGGGTCTTAAACCCGGGCTGTCCGCTTCCCAGCTGACAAGATTCTAAATTGAGTTAAACATTTATTTTGGGTTAACAGTCCAAATCATAAGATTGTTAACAAACAGAAAACTGTACAGTTCTATTTTCAGGCTTAAAAATTGCCACAGCAGTTTTTAATGGATTTTAAGATACCAAATGTTTCTTTTCCCCCTCCCCCCCTTTTCAGCTCACTAATCAACTGCCATCTTATGAGGTCAATGTGCGATCAGTAAAAACTCATCACAAAAAGACTGTGCACTTGCACAACCAATAGCTGTGCAAGAGGAATCTTCTGCGCAATGCTGGAAGAAGACCCAAAAACCCTTTGCCCAAAAACCCATACAACACCTGGAGGAGGGAAAATTAATAAACACCTGGAGGAGGTTCTGTAATAAAGTAAATTGGGTATTTCTGATAAGCGACTCAAATCCACAGGACGAGCTCCATGTCATAATTCAGACTAATACATAAATATTCAACTCCAGAACAGACTATTCTGAGGTACTCTAAGGGCCTACTCACATATTCAAATGAAGTCCAAATGACAGGATCTTTTATATGCAAACAAACCATCATTTAAAGGAAGGGATTAATTATGTTTATGTTTAGCACTTAATAGAATCATGGCTTAAAATTCTTCGGTATTATGGTTTATTATAGTTAAAAGACCAAGGCCAGAATTTCTGCACAGAAGCACAGAGATATGAATGCAACATAAAATCAGGGGATTTAACAGCACATCTGGCTCAGGGGATGTTTTTCAGATCCAGACTGTCTGGCCAGATATCCTGAGGGGTTGGAGACAAGCTTTCACAGAAGGAAGGAGATAGGAAGGAAAATAAAGCTGGAGTTGGATCCAATCCCAAGCGTCTGAGGCTTTTCCTCTGAAAGGAATTACAAAACTAATTTCGCTTTCCTAGAGTGAAATACCGCATGATTCCCAAAACTCACCAAAGCATCTAATAAAATTTTCCCTGACGTGTAATAGTTGGGTGATACTGAGCAAGCTAATGTCTACATAGGTAGCCCTCAACTTATGACCACGATTGAGATCGGAAAATTCATGGCTAAGTGTTGATATCATTAAGCGAGACATCACATGATTGTGGCTTATGAGCTTTCCTGCAGGCTTCCCCATTGACTTTGCTAGTTGGAAGATGGCTGAGAAGGTCACAAATGGCAATCATGTGACTCTGGAATACTGCAACTGCCACAAATGCAAGCAGTGGCCCAGTGCCACTGTGAGGATGCTGCCGTGTGCAAGGACCAATTGTAAGTCACTTATATCAGAGCCATCGTAAGTCTGAATGGATGCTAAATGAATGTTCGTAAATTTAAGACTACCTGTAAGTACCTCCATACACACAGCCTTTTTGAGTGATATTGCATGTCAACGTCTTCTCCATGCTCACCTGCTGCATCTAAGACTTCCTTGTCTATCCGGTCAGACAGGAGACACAGGAGCCCATCTTTGCCAGCTACCCCTGCTAGCAGTTCTGCCTGTGGGATTGGTTCCTCTGAATCCCACTGTTGGATGCTGCAACTGAAGGGGAAGGAAGAGGCAAGCCAATATTAGATCAAGCAGCAAACCAATGTTCTGAAGGTTGCAACCTCTTTATTGCTTAATCAAACAAGGACAACTAATTGCGAAAATAAATGTTTGGGACTTTAGGGCAAAGCTACTTAACTTTGGAGTTGTTCTGCTATTCGTGTTTTCCTATCTCAGAGGATAAAAAGAACGAAAAGACAGCTACTCCTTTTCACAATGAATAACGAATTTGATAAAACGAAGCTCACCCTCTTGAATGTTTAAGGAAAAGTAAGATATTGCTAATATGTACATGGACTTGCATTTTAGACATTGAGCCCCAAACACAGAATAATTCCCAATAATTTCCACTCCCAGGGATCAACTAGAGAAGACCCCGAGTGCTATGACCTTCTTTGGTTTGGATTGGCCAACAACTGTGAAGGATGATAATAATTTTGGCAGCAGTGGGAATTTTTAATAGAGCTGGTTACTGTACATAAGGTTTTAAAGTTTCCTCTATCCATCTGGGCCAAGGAATTTAGATGGGTGAAGGCAAGAGCAACGGCGAGTTGCCCTAAATCAGGAGTGTCCAACTTTGGCAACTTTTTAAGACTTGTGGACTTGAACTCCCAGAATCCACCAGCCAGCCATGCTGGAAGTTGAAGTCCACAAGCCATAAAAGTTATCAAGGTTGAGACACTCCTGTTCTAAATTCACACTGAAGAGGGCCTCCTGCAAAAACGAGAGATCCAATCCACGTATTCATAGCAGAATAATCCCCAAACGCGATCAAAGAAGGAAGGCTAAAGAGAGAAACAAGAAGCCGTCCAATTCAACTGGGGAAAACGCTCTTCTCAGCCGGATATCTGCCCGTAGCCTAACACGGAGCAGGATTGAACCCGTGTTGATTATACCTGCCCTTCTCCCTCCCGCCTCCGAGAAGAAGGAAGCAACGAAGCGAGAACCTGGGACTGCAGCAGCCAACGTCCTCCCCCCACCAGCTTGTAGCCCCGCTAGAAGGCATTGCAGCTGCGGGCCCTTTAAGCGGCCCTGCTCCGCACCAGATGCAACGAACCTTCGGCTCTAAATGGGAAGAAAGACGTTTTGACGACGACGCGGTCCCCTCCCCCCGGGTTCTGTTTACACGCGCGCACTAGCTTCCCACGAGCGCGTTAAGAAAAGTTTGGACACGCATCCGGGCTGCAAAACTCCCCAGATTTCAGCCACCGGCTGAGAAGCGTCGGTTTTGGCCGTGCTGGCCGTCCAGATGTTTGCAACCCTTGTTTCCCTCCTCAAAGGAGAACACCCAAACGTGTGTGTGTGTGTGTGTCCGCAATGGCCGCAGCCTTTCCGAAGATTTGAGGAATAACACGAGCCAGGCGCACACACCCCCTTCGGGAAAAGAAAAGAAAGCAACCGATTCTCCCTTCTCTATTTGCATTAGGAAGCCAGGCGAGCCCACTTACACGCCGGCCTGAGCCAAGGTTGCCTGCCCCGCCGGGGGGATCCTCCGAGTCACAAACACCTTCATGAGCTGCTGCACCGCCGAAGTCATCCGAGCGCGTCTCGCCTGCAGTCAGGCTGGTGAGGTCCGGCCTTCTCCGCCTCTTCACCCTTGGCCCGGAGGCAGCAATTGGCTCGGCAGCGCCCCCTGGTGCTCGTCGCCCGCCAGGTCAAAAGTGCTATCTTCCGTGCAGGAGGTGTGGGGGGGGGGGGGCAGGAACGCGGGCCCGCCGCGGGGCAACCGCCCAGCGGGAGG